>CM077150.1:263201729-263494915 GCA_039583875.1 Platanthera guangdongensis
TTATTTGCTTGGTGAGGTTGGACAAAAATGTCATTGTCATACAATATATATTTGGTATGACAAATGCTACTACCGTTACAAAAAAAACTAATTTGGGGCATAAAATTTTGATACGACAATAACATTTTTGTCCAACTTCACCGTAGCAAATAAGTCGCGATACGCCGCGCCAAACACAGCCTAAGTGAGGGCTTTGTTGCGTAAATGAGAGTAAAATGATCAAAGAAGCAAAAATAAAAACACAGAAGACACAAATTTAGGTGGTTCACTCCAAAATAGGCATGTCCACAGGCAGCATCACTCCGTTTTTCACTTGATCGAGAACAAAGACAGTTCAGAAAGTGGGAGCGTTTCAGAATCTTCCAAACAATAGAACTGTTGGAGTTTGACTTGGTTGACCAGTCAACAAGTCAAAAGATTGGTTTTATTATTATTTTATGTGAGCATTTATTATGAGAGAGTGTGTATATTTATGATAAGAGAGGTTTCTAGTTTTTTCTTTGCTTATATAAAGGCCCCCCCCCCCTGTACATTTTGCTTGCTGAAATAGAGAAAAAAATCCTCCCATCTTGTTTTCGAGCTTGTGAGAGAGAGCGCTGCAGCGCAAAGGGTGTTTTTGGAAGCGGCCTTGCCGAGCGGGTTGAGAGGCAAGCCAGGCGAGTTGGTGCTCTCGCCGGTTTGGGAGATCACGCGTTTTGATCTCGCCGAGTTGGTTTTTGGTCCCGGCGGTTTGAAGTTCTAGCCGCGCGGTTTGAGTGCTCGCAGAGTTTGGTGATCTCGCCGCGTGGGGTGCTCGCGGCTTGTACTCGCGGGAGGAGCGCGGCTTGCCGGGTTGGTGATCTCGCAGGTGAGGTTCAGGGGAGTACTTGCAGTTTGATCTCGCCGCGAGAAGAAGTGGTTGCGGCTTGCGTACTCGCGTGTGGAGGTCTCGCTGCTGAGCTCGCTCGGGCGAGATAGTACTCGCCTAAAGGGGAGAGAGGTCGCGCGGTTTGGTGGCGGTCTCGCAGTCTGGTGTTGAGTTGTGGAGTCAAGTGGAATTGGTTTGTGGAGTTGGGTTTCTGCGGAGAGCTCATACACGTTTCCAACAAGTGGTATCAGAGCCAGGTTCGAGACCCTCGGAAGGTTTGAAGTAGGGGAGAGATGGAATTTGGAGGTGCCGTGCCGGGGCAAGTCCCCAAGTTGACGAAGACCAACTATGGGAACTGGAGCATCCAGATGAGGGTACTACTAGCCTCCAAGGAGTTGTGGGAGGTAGTAGAGGATGGTGTGGAGGTGCTGACTGCCGAAGCAGAAGCCGCGTTAACAAACGCACAGAGGACAGCATTGAGAGAAGCTAAGAAGAGGGACAAGAAGGCGTTGTTCATTTTGTATCAAGGTGTAGATGAAGCTGTTGGGTTTCTCTATGAGGATGGCACAACGCTTGTGCACGCAGCGGAAAAATAAACATCAAGAAAAACCCAAAGAGATATGGATCGGGCTATGAACGTTGAATCAAGAAGTTAGCAAAAACTAGGCAAAAATTACCTCGGTGGCGTTGAGTCACAGCTTAACGGAGATGCTCCAAATTTCTTCTTCCTGCTAGCGGCGAGTTCTACGTGGAATAATGTCCACGTTTCTGCAAAAGTCCACACGAGCGGGAGAACGCCGATCTATCTGTCGCACGGATTATAGGGAAGGAGAAGACCGCACCTCTGCTAATCCACGGACTGCTAGGTCCGCGCCAGGAAGAGCAGCACCAGCGACAGTCGCCGGAGAAGAGGAGGTCGACGGAGCGAACACGGCGGCGGAACTCTTCCGGCGGCGGGAATCGGGATCGGCGGAGCGAACGAGCGGAACTCTTCCGTCGGGTTCGATTCGCTACAGGAAAAAATCCGGCTAGGCCCGAAAACCCTAAGTGTGGTATTTATACCAAAGGTAAAAATAAACCTAGGCTTATCGATATCCGCAGACCACCCAAGAATAAGGTTCAGAATCTGCGAGTATCAATCAGCGAGAGTCAGCGAGAATCGACGAGAATCGATCGGCGAGCATCATCATGGATCGGCGAGAATCAGAGTACAATACTCGACGATTCTCGCCGATCGTCGAGCTTCACTTGACGATACACGTCGAATCTTGTCGACCGTCGAGCCGCGGTCGACGATACATGTCGAAGTCGTCGATCGTCGAGAATCAACATATTGATTCTCGACGATTCTCGTCGATCGACGTGAATCAAAGAGATGATTCTCGTCGATCGGCGAGAATCAGAAAGACGATTCTCGACGAATGCTATCGACCCTCGGACGACAATCTTACCAGCCCTCCAAGGCAACATTTGCCCAACCCGACGATCCTTCAAGGCAACACTTTGCCCACAACCCCATTCAGGTCGGTGATTGGCAACCTTTACCAACACAGTCAATTATCCAACTTCTCCACATCTCTTATGTGCGACCCTGCAGGCTCATATCGCGTTGGCAGTGAGATCATATGTTTGATCACTTCCAGATCACAATGGTAACTCCAACAGACTCCCACTTGATCTCGAAAGTATCAAAGCAAAAACCTCACAAACAATGAGCGGCATCTAGCAATGCATCATTGCTCCCCAAGCAATAAGAGTTCATAACTCATAAGCCTTTATGACCAATGTATCAGTGTTGTCTTTGTCCCTTTGTCCCTTACATCCGGAAAGAACTAGAGGCATGGACCGTGTCACCCTCGTAATAGCTCAATCCAAGTTTCTTGATCCAGGACGGACTTCTAGAGAATGGTGAGTCCAATATCACATATTGACTCAACGAAGCATGGTCATGCATTTCTCAGTCCAGTTCCATCAAGGGGCCCATGGATGCAACTCATGTCATACAGGAGGACAAATCCCATATCTGCTCACACACAAACACCCAAATGATTCGTAACATGCCCAACAACCACCCTTATCATCAACCTTTCTCAAGGAAGACTTTAGATGGCATCAAAGCACGCTCTTCCTCACTTGATGAATGCTGTGACTTCAGGTCAAAGGACCACAACACCATTGTCAATTGAGACCTACTCGTGACACGATTGGATGACAATCCACAGAGTAGTCTCAGGTTGGGTCTGTCCAGTACAACTTGTTCACTAACAAGTACCCACGTGATGACTTGATATCACAATATCATGACCTGTGAGAACCGGTCATCAGTCAACACACGTGCTAGTCTTCATGTATCATCATCACTCTTAGCTTCTACGATGATACTCGACCAGGGACCTTTAAGAATGCAGCTTCAAATAAATCATAGGCTCTCACATTCAAGTCACGTACTTGATGTCCCATGGAAGCGAACATTCTAAGGGTATCTATTATGTTGACATTTAACTATCATATAGAAAAAGACATAATAAAAGAACTTGCCATTAATTGTAAAAGGAAAAACCAGGTACACAGTTCATCATATGAACAAACAGCCAACAAAATACATATTTACATGCAATCCACAAGATTCTCGCTAGAGTTGATCATTTAGGTATTGTATACCCATCGATCTAGTATGACCATCATGCTTTCTCTGCGCGAGAGGCTTTGTCAGCGGATCCGCAATATTCTCCTCAGTCGGCACTCTGCAAATGTTTACATCTCCTCATTCGACAATCTCACGAATAAGATGAAACCGTCGGAGTATGTGCTTGGAGTGCTGATGGGATCTAGGTTCCTTAGATTGTGCAATTGCACCATTGTTATCACAGTAGAGAACTACGGGACCAACAATGCTAGGAACTACATCAAGCTCGCCGATGAATTTCCTAATCTATACAGCCTCCTTCGCCGCATTAGCTGCTGCGATATACTCGGCCTCTGTTGTAGAATCAGCAACTGTCTCTTGCTTGGAACTCTTCCAGCTCACAGCTCCTCCATTCAGGCAAAACACAAAACCTGACTGAGACTTGGAGTCGTCTCTATCAGTTTGGAAGCTAGCATCTGTGTAACCACTTACAACGAGCTCTTCCTCTCCACCATACACCAAGAACACATCCTTAGTCCTTCTTAAGTACTTCAGGATATTCTTGACTGCAATCCAGTGACACTCACCGGGGTCTGACTGATACCTGCTAGTCATGCTCAAAGCAAAGGAGACATCGGGTCGAGTACATAACATCGCGTACATAATTGATCCAATTGCCGAAGCATATGGAATCAACTTCATGCGGTCCTTATCTTCACAAGACTTTAGACACTGGTCCTTAGAGAGATTCACACCATGAGACATGGGCAAAAATCCTTTCTTGGACTCAAGCATGTTGAACCGCTTCAAAACCTTTTCGATGTACGTACTCTGGGTCAAACCCAGTAACTTCTTCGATCTATCTCTATGGATCTTAATACCGAGTATATAAGTCGCTTCACCCAAATCCTTCATTGAAAAGCAGTTCCCTAGGTTGTTCTTAACAACTTTCAGGGTAGGAATGTCGTTCCCAATCAACAGTATGTCATCTACATACAATATCAGGAAGACAACAATGCTCCCACTGATTCGCTTGTAAACACAAGGCTCATCTTCATTCTTGATGAAACCAAACTCTTTGATTTTCTCATCAAAACGAAGATTCCAACTTCGAGAGGTCTGTTTCAGTCCATAAATGGACTTATTCAGCTTGCATATTTTAGTGGCTTCATCTGGGGATACAAAACCCTCGGGTTGTGTCATGTACACTTCCTCAAGGAAGTTTCCATTAAGGAAAGCCGTTTTGACATCCATCTGTCAGATCTCGTAATCATAATACGCAGCAATAGCAAACAATATCCTTATGGACTTTACCATGGCAACAGGGGAAAAGGTCTCATCATAGTCAATACCATGAATTTGCTTGAAACCCTTAGCCACCAGTTGCCCTTTGAATGTCTGTACATTCCCATCCATGTCGGTCTTCTTCTTGAAGACCCATTTGCACCCTATGGGTCGTACCCCTTCAGGTGGTTCCACCAAGTTCCAAACTTGGTTTGCATACATGGAGTCCATTTCGGATTTCATAGCCTCAAGCCATTTGTCGGAGTCCGGTCCATTCATAGCCTCTTGGTAGGTTGCTGGTTCATCATCATGATCCATAAGCAACACATTACCTATTTGAGACACGAGAAATCCATATCTCTCAGGCTCAAATCTCGGTCTACCAGATCTACGTAGGACTTGTGTTCCCTGAGCAGGTTCTCTAGCTACAACATCTTGTAGTCCTGTCTCAGAATCCAATTCCGGTTCATTCACTACATGTGGTTCTTGAACTTCTTCAAGCTCTACCTTTTCAGTCTTTCTTGATAAGAACTCTTTCTCCAAGAAGACACCAGTCCTTGCAACAAACACTTTGCCCTCAGACGGTAGGTAAAAGTAATACCCTTTTGTTTCCTTAGGATATCCCACCAGATAACATTTATCCGATTTGGGTTCCAGCTTGTCAGGCATTTGACGTCTCACGTATGCCTCACAACCCCAAATTTTAATGAACGACATACTAGGACGCTTCCCAGTCCATATCTCATATGGTGTCTTCAGAACCGTTTTCGTTGGAGCGCGATTCAATGTCATTGCAGCAGTCTCTAAAGCAAAACCCCAAAAGGAAACAAGCAAGTCTGCATGACTCATCATCGAACGTACCATGTCTAACAGAGTACGATTTCTCCTCTCAGACACACCATTATGTTGTGGTGTTCTAGGTGGAGTGAGCTGTGATACAATACCACACACTTTCAGATGATCACGGAACTCATGACTCAGGTATTCGCCACCTCGATCAGATCGGAGTGCTTTAACCCTTTTACCCAACTGGTTTTCTACTTCATTCTTGAACTCTTTGAACTTTTCAAAGGTCTCGGATTTGCACTTCATAAGATACACATATCCGTATCTACTGAAATCATCAGTAAATGTAACAAAGTAGAAATGCCCACCTCTAGCCATGGAACTCATGGGTCCGCATACATCACTATGTACAACACCCAAGAGATCCTCAGCCCTCTCAGTATAACCAGTGAAAGGAGCTTTAGTCATCTTGCCTAACAAACAAGACTCGCATCGCTCAAATGATTCATAATCAAATGAGTCCAAAAGTCCATCTCTATGGAGCTTGGATATGCGGTTCTCGTTGATATGGCCCAAACGACAATACCAGAGATACATAGGGTTTGAGTCATTTGTTCTTAGTCTTTTATTGTTTTCTACATTACAGATCAGATGGTCCAAGTTCAAAACATAAAGACCATTAAACAATTGAGCTACAACATAACAAACATCATTCTTAAATATAGAACAACAATTGTTCTTAATTATAAAAGAAAATCCAATCATGTCCAAACATGAAATAGATATAATGTTTCTAGTTATGGCCGGAACGAAATAACAATTATCAAGTTCTATTACAAGCCCACTGGGCAAAGAAAGACGATAAACCCCTACGGCTACAACAGCAACTCTTGCTCCATTGCCGGCGCGGAGGTCCACCTCCCCTTTACTCAGCAATCTTCTCCTTCCCAGTTCCTGCACATTTGTACAAATGTGAGAACCACATCCGGTATCCAATACCCAAGATGAAGGAGCAGAAAGGTTTATCTCTATAACGTAAACATTTGAAGCGGAAGTCATACCTCCCCTCAATTTCTGCAGACCCTCAATGTACGAATGACAGTTCCTCCTCCAATGACCAGCCTTGCCACAGTGGTGGCATTTCCCTTCCTTCACCGTGCTTTTCCTCTTCATCAGTGCAGAAGACTTGGGCTCAAGAAATGACTTAGGTCCTACCTTCGTCTTCTTAGAACCCTTGGCCTTGCCCTTTCCCTTATGCACCATCAGTATGGGGCTGGCAGGCTTGGCCTTCTTCATGTTGATTTCGGCAGTTCTCAACATGCCTAGGAGTTCGGGCAGTGTCTTGTCTCTCTCATTCATGTTATAGTTCAAGACAAACTTCTTATAACTGTCCGGCAACGATTGCAGGATCAGATCCGTGGCCAACTCTTGACCAAGAGGAAAACCCAGCCTTTCAAGGTTCTCTATATACCCAATCATCTTGAGTACGTAAGTCCCTACTGAGTCTCGAAC
Source organism: Platanthera guangdongensis (assembly GCA_039583875.1). Classification (NCBI taxonomy): domain Eukaryota; kingdom Viridiplantae; phylum Streptophyta; class Magnoliopsida; order Asparagales; family Orchidaceae; genus Platanthera; species Platanthera guangdongensis. The sequence goes on from CM077150.1 coordinate 263,208,785, forward strand.
TCCCATCTTGCACTGAAACAACGCTTTTGTTATGTCGAACCTCTCTTGACGAGCCTGCCCTTGAAACATTTTCTTGAGATGCTCGTCAATCTCCTTGCACCCCATGTTCTCATGTTGCTTCTGAAGCTCAGAGTTCATAGTGGCAAGCATAAGGCATTCGACATCTAAAGCATCGTCAGTATACTTCTTATAAGTATCTTTCTCAGCACGGGAAGAGTTCCCGGTCGGCACCTCGGGGGCTTCTTCTTCCAAGACATAGAGCTTTCGCTCTTGCCTGAGAACAATTCTCAGGTTCCTGTACCAGTCAATGTAATTAGTCCCACTGAGCTTATCCTTCTCAAGGATGCCTCTCAGAGACAACGTGGAGTGTGACACACTTGCCATGGAATTCTACAAGAATTTATGCAGAATAAAATCAGTACCAAAATTCCAAATACAATTTATTTTAATTTGGACTTCAATTAAAAATACTCCCACTATTTTATTCGAAATGATAGCCCTCACTAACAATTCAGAGAGTTCATGTGAGCTACTCTCTTAGTGGACAAGATCCGTATTTCACCAACACTATGAGTCCGCTTTGACGTTCCTCTCACGATGCGGTTATTTAGGTAGGCAACGCTTGCCAATTGCATCCTCATGCAATTCTTGTATGGTTGGTGAATAACTCCTTATTCGCATCCATCATATGGTGCATGCCAACCCTATGCCTCTAGGCACTCAACCTTTGAGGTCACCTAGTTAAGTATGACCCGATGTCGACAGTGGGATATCACAATTATCCGCTCGCACCCTTACCAAGATAGATTAATGCACCTTGCTTTGGCAAGCCCACACTTCATCGATCGAGGAAGGAAGAGTGTCATCCATCGGAAGGCATCCGAACACTTAATATTAGATGAAGGGATTTTCAATTATAGGTTAACAATTAACCATGATCAACATTTGATCAATGTGTACATCCAAAGAAAAACAATTCTAAACCACATGCATCCCTTATGTGCACATCCTAACACCATCAACAATTGATAGAAGGAAGGGCTAAATCTGAACATCCGGAAATGTCCAAATCCTCAGATTTACATGCATTGGACAAAGGCGAAGACAACTCAACTTAAAGCAGTAGACAAGCTCATCTCTCTATGTTGGATTCACAATCCAAAACATACTCGAGGGATGGTTACTGCTAAGGAGACAATAATTTCTAACACTTAGAAATTCCCACGAAATTCCAGAAGTTCTTGGAGGGAACCAAGACTAAATCTAGACATTTAGAACACTTCTAAATCCCTAGGTTTACACGCACTGGAATAACAAACTTCCAATACAACGATCATGGCCGAAACCTCCCTCTGATACCACTGTTGGGTTTCTCTATGAGGATGGCACAACGCTTGTGCACGCAGCGGAAAAATAAACATCAAGAAAAACCCAAAGAGATGTGGATCGGGCTATGAACGTTGAATCAAGAAGTTAGCAAAAACTAGGCAAAAATTACCTCGGTGGCATTGAGTCACAACTCAACGGAGATGCTCCAAATTTCTTCTTCCTGCTAGCGGCGAGTTCTACGTGGAATAATGTCCACGTTTCTGCAGAAGTCCACACGAGCGGGAGAACGCCGATCTATCCGTCGCACGGATTATCGGGAAGGAGAAGACCGCACCTCTGCTAATCCACGGACTGCTAGGTCCGCGCCAGGAAGAGCAGCACCAGCGACAGTCGCCGGAGAAGAGGAGGTCGACGGAGCGAACACGACTGCGGAACTCTTCCGGCGGCGGGAATCGGGATCGGCGGAGCGAACGAGCGGAACTCTTCCGTCGGGTTCGATTCGCTACAAGAGAAAATCCGGCTAGGCCCGAAAACCCTAAGTGTGGTATTTATACCAAAGGTATAAATAAACCTAGGCTTATCGCTATCCGCAGACCACCCAAGAATATGGTTCAGAATCGGCGAGTATCAATCGGCGAGAGTCGGCGAGAATCGACGAGAATCGATCGGCGAGCATCATCATGGATCAGCGAGAATCAGAGTACAATACTCGACGATTCTCGCCGATCGTCGAGCTTCACTTGACGATACACGTCGAATCTTGTCGACCGTCGAGCCGCGGTCGACGATACATGTCGAAGTCGTCGATCGTCGAGAATCAACATATTGATTCTCGACGATTCTTGTCGATCAGGGAGAATCAAAGAGATGATTCTCGTCGATCGGTGGGAATCAGAAAGACGATTCTCGACGAATGCTATCGACCCTCGGACGACAATCTTACCAGCCCTCCAAGGCAACATTTGCCCAACCCGACGATCCTTCAAGGCAACACTTTGCCCACAACCCCATTCAGGTCGATGATTGGCAACCTTTACCAACACAGTCAATTATCCAACTTCTCCACATCTCTTATGTGCGACCCTGCAGGCTCATATCGCGTTGGCAGTGAGATCATATGTTTGATCACTTCCAAATCATAATGGTAACTCCAACAGAAGCTACGTTCGAAAAGATCTCGGATGCCGAGACTTCGAAGGAGGCATGGGAGATCTTGCAGCGCTCCATGCAGGGAGTAGACAAGGCCAAGAAAGTTAAGTTGCAATCCCTCCGAGGCCAGTATGAGATGATAAGGATGCAAGGGTCGGAGAAGGTTGGCGACTATGTGACCCGTCTACGGACGCTCACAAATGAAATAAAGAGAAATGGGGAGACCATAGACGAGGTTAGCTTCATGGAGAAGCTTCTACGCTCTATGACAAAAAAGTTCCGACACGTGGTGGCGGCCATCGAAGAATCGAAGGACCTCACGGTGATGACGACGGATGAATTGATAGGCTCACTGCAAGCCCATGAGTATAGAATGACGCAAGATGATGAAGAAGTGAGTGGTTTGGGAAAAGCACTCCAGACTCAGCTGAACTTCGGAGAGAGCTCAGGAGGTGGTTGTGGCCAGCGTGGCCGTGGCTACCAAGGAAGAGGTAGAGGAGGAAGAGGTGGTAGAGACCAAGGGAGAAGTCAATCACACCAGAAGGAGTTCGAGCAGAACCAAGGTTGGAACGCCAGAGGTAGAGGAAGAGGCCAAGGCAGAGGCCAAGGCAGAGGAAGAAAAGACCAAGGCAGAGGCCAAGGAAGAGGAGGCAGAGGAGACATGTCCCAGACTCAATGCTACAACTGTGGCAAGTTCGGGCACATGAGCTATGATTGTTGGGCTCCTCGGAAGGGAGGAGAGACCAACCACTATGCGGAGACAAGCAACACGGGAGGCGACCCGATGATGTTCCTTACTATCCAAGGTGCTGGAGGCGGAAGGAATGGAGTGTGGTACTTAGACACCAGAGCCAACAACCACATGTGCGGTGAGAGGGAGCTGTTTACGAGCCTTGAACCAAATGGTGGTGAGGTGAGTTTCGGCGACGCCTCAAAGATAGCAGTGGAAGGAAGAGGAGTTGTGGCGGTTGTGTTGAGTGGAAAGGAGGTTCTCATCAATGACGTCTTTTATGTGCCGGGCTTGAGGAGTAACATCCTAAGTCTTGGGCAGCTGGTGGAGAAGGGCTACCGGGTCTTGTTGCGGGATGGCACCCTGGCCATGAAGGACGGTCATGGGAAAGAAGTAGTAAGGGTAAAGATGACGGCGAACCGTCTCTTCACTTTGAGCATGGATGTAAAGGAGACGACATGTCTCGCGAGGAATGAAGAAGAGCAGGAAGCTTGGCTGTGGCACCACCGGATGGGGCATCTGGGGTTCACAGGCTTGAAGTTGTTATCTGGATCAAAGATGGTGGAAGGACTGCCTATGATCACACCTCCTCATAGGGTCTGTGAGGCATGCACCAAGGGGAAGCAGAGAAGGGAGACATTTGAGGGTGGCAAGTCCCGAAGGGCGACGAGGCCATTGGAGTTGGTTCACTCGGACATCACTGGTCCATTTGAAACAACTTCAATCGGTGGAAGCAAGTACTACATCACATTCACCGACGACTTCAGCAGAAAGTGTTGGGTGTTTTTTCTGAAGGAGAAGGCTGAGGCGCTGGAGAAGTTCAAGGAGTTCCGGGCGATGGCTGAGAAGGAGAGTAGTCAACCGCTGAAAGTACTTAGAACTGATAGTGGTGGGGAGTACACCTCTAGGCTATTCGACGAGTACTGTAGGCAATTGGGAATCTCTCATCAACTAACGGCGGCTTACTCGCCTCAGCAGAATGGCGTGGCAGAAAGGGAGAATCTCACAATCATGAACATGGCACGGAGCATGGTAAAGGGTAAGGGACTACCGAAGAAGTTCTGGGCGGAAGCAGTACAGATGGCTGTGTACGTGCTAAATCGGTGCCCTACCAAGAGTGTGAAGTTCAAGACACCGTTTGAGGCTTGGAGTGGTTGGAAAACAAGTGTGAAGCACCTAAGGGTCTTCGGGTGTGTGGCTTATGCCCACGTCCCGGACCAAAGGAGGAAGAAGCTGGACGATCGAAGCGAAAAGTGTATTTTTGTGGGCTACGCTCCTGCGAGCAAGGCTTACAAGTTATACAATCCTGAGACGGAGAAAGCCATCATCTCACGAGATGTGGTATTTGAAGAAGGAAGCTGCTGGAGCTGGGATGAGGCGGTGAAGAACATCAAGGGGATGTTTTTCGAGGATGATGAAGAAGGTGGAGGAGAGGCTGAAGCGGAGATGGGTGGAGCGGAGCCACCATCACCACCAAGCGGAAGTTCAGGGGGAGCTCTCACCACTTACTCTAGTGGTGCGAGCACGAGTGGAAGCAGCCCTGGAGGAACAAGTACCAGTGGAAGCAAGGACTACCGTCCTCAGCCCAGGATGCGGAGGCTGGATGAGATATATGAGGAGACGGCACCGGTACTTAATAATTTTTCTTTGTATTGTCTGTTAGCAGATGTCGAGCCATGCTCCTACGATGAAGCTGCCAAGGAGAAGAGTTGGAGGAAGGCGATGGATGCGGAGATCGCTTCCATAAAGAAGAACGAGACCTGGAAGTTGGTCGACCCTCCTGCAGCCCAAAAACCCCTCGGGGTGAAGTGGGTGTACAAAGTGAAGAAGAACAAGGATGGCGGAGTGGAGAAGCACAAGTCCAGGCTAGTGGTGAAGGGCTATCGACAAGTTCAAGGCGTGAACTATGATGAAGTGTTTGCCCCCGTAGCGCGTGTTGACACCATTCGGTTGATCATAGCGATAGCAGCTCACCATGGTTAGAAGATCATGCAGATGGACGTGGTCTCTGCTTATTTGAATGGCTATCTGGAAGAAGATGTGTACATCGAGCAGCCTCCAGGGTACGTTGTGAAGGGCCAGGAGAGGAAAGTCTGCAAGTTAGATAAAGCACTCTACGGACTGAAGCAAGGGGCAAGAGCGTGGAACGGAAGGATAGATGCTTACTTACAAAAGCATAGCTATCAGAAGAGCCCGCATGAGCACGCCCTCTACACCAAGGTGGACCAGGAGGGCAACATGATGATTGTGTGCCTCTATGTGGACGACATGATTTTCACGGGAAACAATACTGCTATGTATGAGGAGTTCCGGGGCATGATGAAGAAGGAATTTGAGATGACCGACTTGGGAGAGTTGAGCTACTTCCTGGGAGTGGAAGTGAAGCAGGGAGAAGATGAGATCTTCATATCCCAGAAGAAGTACGCAGAGGAGATCTTGAAGAAGTTCAGGATGGAGGATAGCAAGCCTATCTCCACTCCTGCTGACCCAGGGTTGAAGCTGAAGAAAGATTCTAAGGAAGGAGCGGTGGATTCTACCCTATTCAAGAGTTTGGTGGGCAGTCTACGCTACCTTACCTTCACCCGACCGGACATCATGTATGCGGTCGGAGTGGTGAGCAGGCATATGGAGGAGCCAAAGGAAGAGCACTTCACGGCAGCGAAGAGGATCCTGAGGTACATCAACGGGACCAGAGGCCATGGGCTGAAATATGCTACTGGAGAAGAGCTGACACTGGTAGGATACTCGGATAGTGACTACGGCGGGGATGTGAACGATCGGAAGAGCACTTCCGGATATGCTTTCAACATGGGAACGGGGGTGTTCTCTTGGAGCTCGAAGAAGCCGGCAACGATAGCTCTATCGTCCTGCGAGGCTGAGTATATTGCAGCAGCAGCTGGCACCTGGCAAGCCATCTGGCTAAGGAATCTGTTGGAGAGCTTGCAGCATGGAGTGGATGGGCCAACGACTATGATGGTGGACAACATGTCGGCCATCCAGCTCGCGAAGAATCCCGTGCTACATGGACGTAGCAAACATATCGAGACAAGGTATCATTTCCTAAGGGAGCAGGTATAGTTGAAGACAGTGGAAGTGAAGTATTGCCCTACCGGAGAGCAGATCGCGGACATATTCACCAAGGCGTTGAAGGTGGAGACGTTTGAGAGGCTCAAAGGCAAACTCGGCATGTGCTGCCAAGTTTGAGGGGGAGTTTGTTGGAGATTGACTTGGTTGACCAGTCAACAAGTCAAAAGATTGGTTTTATTATTATTTTATGTGAGCATTTATTATGAGAGAGTGTGTATATTTATGATGAGAGAGGTTTCTAGTTTTTTCTTTGCCTATATAAAGCCCCCCCCCCCCCTCCCCCGTGTACATTTTGCCTGCTGAAATAGAGAAAAAAATCCTCCCATCTTGTTTTCGAGCTTGTGAGAGAGAGCGCAGCAGCGCAAAGGGTGTTTTTGGAAGCGGCCTTGCCGAGCGGGTTGAGAGGCAAGCCGGGCGAGTTGGTGCTCTCGCCGGTTTGGGAGATCACGCGTTTTGATCTCGCCGAGTTGGTTTTTGGTCCCGGTGGTTTGAAGTTCTAGCCGCGCGGTTTGAGTTCTCGCAGAGTTTGGTGATCTCGCCGCGAGGGATGCTCGCGGCTTGTACTCGCGGGAGGAGCGCGGCTTGCCGGGTTGGTGATCTCGCAGGTGAGGTTCAGGGGAGTACTCGCGGTTTGATCTCGCCGCGAGAAGAAGTGGTTGCGGCTTGCGTACTCGCACGTGGAGGTCTCGCTGCTGAGCTCGCTCGGGCGAGATAGTACTCGCCTAAAGGGGAGAGAGGTCGCGCGGTTTGGTGGCGGTCTCGCAGTCTGGTGTTGAGTTGTGGAGTCAAGTGGAATTGGTTTGTGGAGTTGGGTTTCTGCGGAGAGCTCATACACGTTTCCAACAAGAACAAGAAGCTAGGGGTTGATATAGCACTTCGTACATTTACAAAAAATGATTGATAACTACCCCCCAAACAAATTCAATTGCGGGTTGAGATTAGCGCCAATGTTTTTTTGGGTTATAAGGATTAGATTCATATGATTAACATTTTCCATCTTGCTGGGTGATAACTCATCATAAGTCTGCTGCAGCTAGCCCCAACCCAGAGCTATCTCCAACTGTCATTATTGCGCAAGCTTTATCGGTGCATAAACTTGCTCTTCGGAACTGACTTGATGAAAATATCATGAGCTGGATTATCTGTTGTGTCAACCTCTCTTTAACTTAACATAAAACATAATATATTTGGCTCTTCACTATGAAACTAGCAAATAGCTTCCACCCAACTATTATGTCGTGTAAATTAGGAATATCATTTGTAAAAATTTACAATAAATTTGTGATAATTCTAATATCTAAAACTTTAATTTGATAGAAGTTGAGTCTAGCTTTATATAACTGTTGTGATCTAGCTAACGTCTCATCACTACCAAGACAGCAAGGAATGAGGCTAAGAATACATAAACAGCAAGGAATATGACTAAGAATACATAAACCACAAGGAATATGTATCTGTATATAGGAGTCGAATGACTCGGGCCTCCGGCTCTATGTTAGTGCAACGGCGGGCTTCAACTACACTGGTAGCAGATTGCTACCAGCCGAGAGCCCGCCCTCTAGAGGTTTTGCCTACCATCAGACGGTCTGCAAATATTGGCATTGGCAGCAGGCTATTAGCAGACCAACATTTTGGATTATATGGACAACCCCTATCAATTACTTTTAATATTATTTATTGACAGGATATGAGCCTATCATAGCAGGTATATGAGATCTACAAAAAAATTAGATTAGGTTGATTTTCATCATTATTGTTAATATTATAATATGATATAATTACTTGTATGAATATTGTATTTTAAATTTGAGAATTTTGAATGTATTAAAAAACTAAGAGTATATTTGACCTTTTTGAATGTTTAACCAAAAACAACTTTTCTCATGTTCTTTTAAGTTTTAATTCAGATTGTTACATATATTAAAGATCACCACCAATAATGGGGATGATTAAGGATTCGTTTGGCGCAGCGTTTTCGCCGGCCGTTTGGGGCAAACGCCGCCGGATGGTGGGTAAACAAACACCCTCCGATGGTGTTTGCTCCATTTTCCCCCCGCTGCGCACTGAAAAACTGCGCAGTTTGGTCCGTTTCGATCCCGAACTTCCCGCCCCCAATTCGAATGTCGCGGGAGGAACCGCCGGATGGGCCCTCCACTGTTGGGCCAAATAAAGCCTAAGAGGTGTTGAGCAATTGGCTTTGGGTGCCAAAGGAGGTTGCATGTAAGGGCACAGCACACAGTAGCATCTATCCTGAACGCAACTGTCATAATCCAACTTGAAAATACTACCTCTATAGCTTTGTTGATTTTTCCAATATGTGTCGCAAGTTTTAGGATTAAGGCTTTGTTTGGTGGGACTTATTTTTACCGGTCAGGCTGTTACGATCGCATGAATCAGATCTTAATTAAGATCCAGTTTAAAAAGTGGTAACTGCTTGACCAGTGAAAATAAATCATCCCAATTGAAACCTAAATTGGTCGTTGTTTGGGAGAATATATATGAATGCAATCATTAGCATCAATAGTTTGATGAGGGTTAGGCAGTTTACTGAGAAAATGTTTCTATAAGTGTAACGTATCATGCCTTCATGCGTGAATAAATACTTAATTTCGTTGTTGGGGCTCACTTCATTTTCCATCCATCGTGAAAGAAGTTGCTTGCGCTCAGAATCCTCCTTCAACCCCTGACGAAACTAAGCTTTAGCTTACTGGACTTTGCGACCACCAACTACGCCGGAGCTTCCTCACCATTTCAACCGTCAGCACATTGCTTGTTCAGTTTCCGGCGAGGTTTTGTAACCCGACGAGCTTTAGCTCAGTGCTCCTAATTTTCACGAACCAGTGGAACTGCAGCCGTGCACTCAAAATCAACAGAAAGTTTGCACAATAACAAACGTTTTTTTCTCCACGAATAAGGAGATGTTGAAGAGACGGTTCGCTAACTCATGAGATTTTGAGAACCCCGGACCTGGTGAAAATTCCCGCTCACGTCCATTCATGCGACGACAATGATCTGGAAGTGAATTCTAAAGCTCTGGCAAGCCCCAGAAATTTCGGACGTAGCTAAATAAAGTGTTCCCCTGACATCGATCCGTCCAAATCCCGAAATCGAGCCAGCACTTATTGCTACGAACTTCAATATGTTCACTAGCGTCAATGTGAATCTCTCACCATTCTCTGAATAGGTGTAAAGGGAACTTCAAATCTTGCTCCATGAAGAATGCGATCAGCCCCATAAGACGCGTAATCCCAAGAGGGGTGAATTGGGACACAGGAACGTCGCAGAACTGCAAGATCTCTACAAATTCATCTCCTGGCGGTAAACGGAACCCTGATCGAAAAGACGTCCCACACAACGTAAACTAGCCCTTAGGTGGATTCTGAACTCTTTCTTCAACTCGCGATATCATCACTTCAAGCTCGACAGGTAACCCGTATCTTTTTATCCAGACAGCAATTTGCATAGCGGTAAGCGACGAGCGCAACCACGTAGGCCGACCCTGCGTATTACGCCTCGGAACCTGGTAAAAAAATATGTCAAAAAATACAAAAAGCAGGGTGCCACCTTATGCGCGGAGAAGGCAATCGCGCGCGCGCATTCCAAGAGAGGACTCCCTGTGAGTATGTGGAACACAAATTCACGCCTCACATGCGCAGTGTACGGAAGCACCTCGCACGTGTACGGGACCCTCTGAGAGCGTGTTATATTTGGTTCGGGATCTGTATTTGGATTTCCATTTTTGCGGGTTTCCAATTTTGAGGATTTCTTATTTTGTGAATTTCATATTTTGAGAAATTCCTATTATGAGGATTTTCTATTTTTAGGATTTAGGAACCTCTATAAATAGGAGTCGCCCAAGGAGAAAAAAGGTAAGCCGCCCCACCGTGAGAAATAATTGGACTTGTCTTCCTCTCTCTCTCTCTCTCTCTCTCTCTCGCCTCTTTCCCTCTCTTCCTCGTGTGATCGAGGAGACTGTCGGCCTTAGAGGATAGCCACCGACATTGGATGAGGGAGTTGTCGCCGGGCTTGGTGGTGTTTGTCGCCAGTGTTGCAGTGGATGTTCTTTGGAGTGGAGGGGCGTGGTGTCGACGGCGTGCGTGAGTGCAATTAGCCTCGATGGTGGTTTTTCTCTCCGATAGTGACGTTCTCCGGTGGTGGTGCGGCTGAACGTCTGATTTCGACATTGAAGGTTCGGTGAACCTTGTGCATACGTGGGGCGGATTGCAGTCCAGATCTCAGATTTCAGTCGCGGATCGTGCGTGTTCGGAACATTAGTGGCGTTCTCGCTGGACGATCATTTTTCTCTTGTTTTCTACTGTATTTGCATTAATATTTCAATATATAAATTTTGTGGTCATTTTTCTGTGTTCTTATTACCTGCAAATTTTATAGTTATGCCCGCGTTTGTACCAATTTTTCAACAAGTGGTATCAGAGGCAGGTTCGAGAAGGTGACTGATTGGACGTTCCAGTTTTAGGTTTGGGTCAACGGTAGGTGACGATATCGGTCCGCTCCCTATCTTCCCAGATCTGATCCGTGAATTAATCAGATTACCTAGAGGTATTGCAAGCAGCTATGACAGAGAAGAACACCTTGTTGGCCAGATATTCAGTGGAGAAGTTTGACGGTAGTGGCAACTTTCTCCTATGGCAAATTCGGATTAAGGATATGTTGGTTGAGCAAGGGTTCATCCAAGTGCTGCGGGGGCGTGATCCTTTGCCCGCTCTGATGAAGGATTCTGAGTGGACGAAGATGGATGGGCGCGTCACTAGCGCTATCAGGATGTGCGTCGACGACAATGTGTTGTTCAACATTGGTATTGAAGAGTCCACTCCTACACTGTGTAAGAAACTGGTGGGACTCTACATGAGCAAGTCGTTGACAACGAGTATTTTGCTGAAACAGAGATTGTACAGCCTGAAGATGTAAGGAGGTGGTAACCTGTAGGAACACTTAAATGTGTTCAATGAACTTCTCAGCCAACTTCATATGGTTGGTGTGAAGATGGAGGAAGAAGACAAAAGCTTATTGATTTTTACCTCGCTCTTGACATCGTATAAGCACATGCAGATCACTTTGTTGTATGGAAAGGATACAATAGACATAGAGCAGATTACATCTGCATTACTGTTCAGTCAGATGCTGTCAGACCACGCTCTTGAGGAGAGCATGCTTTGGCAGTAGGAGGACGACGAGGGAGACAGTTTGAGAAGGGATCTGGGAGTGCACAGACCAGATCCGCATCGAAGAAGGCAGTGACGTGCTATTATTGCATGCAGAATGGTCATATCATGACACATTATCCGCAGCGTGCGCAGATTTCTGGGGACGTCCAGGTTGCGGGCAAGATGGCGGTAGCTATGACAGATGATAGTGATGTGTCTCTTCTCATCACTGAGAGTCCATGTGACTCAGATAGCTGGATATTAAATTATGGTGTTTCACAGCACATTTGCTCAGATGCAGGGATGTTCAGTTCACTGGAGGTGACGACTGGGTCGGTCTTTCTGGGTGACGGCTCAGCATGTGAGGTCACGAGGATAGGGACAGTAGACATCAGGATGCATGATGGAGCAGTGTGTAGGCTTAAGCGGGTACACCTAGTACCCAAGCTGTGCAGGAATTTGATATCGCTGGGCAGACTAGACTCAAGAGAATGCTGTTTTGCGGCAAGCGGTGGAGTTCTGACGGTGACGCGAGTATGCACCGAACTCATGTGAGCTATGCAATGCGGTAGTCTTTATCGGCTGATAGAGACCACGATGCGAGTTGGTGTGCCCATGATTTGTGAGACCAACAGAGTTGATGGTCGAGGTGGTGGAGGGGATCGCCCTTCTGGTAGTCTGACTATGCGAGTCAATTTAGCGATCCAGTTGCGTCGACATTCAGAGGTTGAGCCCGAGTAGTGATGAGTCGACTGGAGTAGGTCGACTAACACCTCAGGTCCTTGAGGTGATGCTTCGTGCAGGCTGGGGCTTCGTGCAGACCATGCTACATGTAGTATTGCCCGATGCAGATGGTGCTTCGCGCAGGTGGTGGCTCCAGATCTCAAACCAAGGTGGTGATTGTTATACTTGGTTTGGGATTCGTATTTGGATTTTCTTTTTTGCGGGTTTCCTATTTTGAGGATTTCATATTTTGAGGATTTCATATTTTGAGGATTTTCTATTGTGAGGATTTCTAATTTTTAGGTTTTAGGAACCTCTATGAATAGAAGTTGCACAAGAAGAAAAAAGGTAAGCCGCCCCGCCATGAAAAATAATTGGACCCGTCTTCCTCTCTCTCTCACCTCTTTTCCTCTCTCCCTCGTGTGATCGAGGAGACCGCCGACCCTGGAGGATAGCCACCGGCGTTGGATGAGGGAGTTGTCGTCTGGCTTGGTGGAGTTTGTCGTCAGTGTTGCAGTGGATGTTCTTTGGAGTGGAGAGGTGTAGTGTCGACGGCGTGCGTGAGTGCAGTTAGCCTCGACGGTGGTTTTTCTATCCGGTGGTTGCATTGTTCTCAGGTGATGGTGCGGTTGAACGTCAGATTTCGACGTGGAAGGTTCGGTGAATCTTGTGCGTCCGTGAGGCGGATTGCAGTCTAGATCTCAGATTTCGACCGCGGATCGTGCGTGTTCGGAGTATCCTTGGCATATTCGTTGGACGGTCATTTTTCTCCCGTTTTCTACTGTATTTGCATTTATATTTCAATATATAAATTTTGTGCTTGTTTTTCTGTGTTCTTGTTACCCACAAATTTTATAGTTGTGTCTACGTTTGTACCGATTTTACAACAGAGCGCACGCACCATGTGGGGTCGCCCCATGCGCGCGCAGTGCGAGGTTCCGCCACGCACAATCGTGCAGCGTGCGTGCAGCATTCAGGGGACAGTCCCGCGCAAGCACATGTGTGCACAGCGGGCGAGGTCTCCCCATGCGCGCACATCGCGCGGGTGTCCTCCCCGCGCCCCGCGCGCGCGGTATTCGGGGTCTCCCCGCGTGCGTGCCCCCGCGACGTGCACCCGCGCGTCGCGTGTGGTCTCCCCGAGCGTGAACGGCGCGCGGGGCCTCCCCGCGCGTGAACGCGGCACCGGTCAGCCCCGTGCGCCCGCACTGCTCGCACGGCGTACCCTCTATTCTTGTGTCCTTTCTTTGTTCCCTTTTCGGCAGACTAGCCCTAAATCTATTTAAATCTATTTTTTAGTTCTCCAATTTCTGCAATAGAGAACTGAAATGGGAGTGATTGCTGCTTTGCAGCCTGCTTACATTGGGTCAGTTGAAGAAGGTGGGTTACGGCTTACAAAGAAAAAGGTGGGTTGCGGCTTACAAAGAAAAAAAACTGCGGCAAGAGGATTGGAGGTCCCAAACCTGCGCAGGACAAACAAGAAGGAGATTAGAGAGTGGCCTTCCCGGGGCTGCTCGTCGTTGTTGTTCTGTGTAGTCACTATGCTGATGCCGCATGTTGAGGAAGGAGTTAGGGCACGATCAGAGTTCATGCCTCGTTACAATATTTTTAATCTACAGCAACACTTTAGTTAACAATATTTACAAAATGTTGTATAAACATAGACTAGGGAACACGTTTTTAATTGTTGCAATCAAGTATCAGTTTTAAGCAACATATTTGATGCAACATTCAATAAATATCCCAGTATCCTTTATTGGGAACACTTTCTAAATGTTGCATTTACCGACATATCTTATGCAACAATTATAATGTGTTGCCTATTTTATAAGTTTAGGCAACAAAATTTGGATAGTGTTGTATAAAGGTCTGAAAAATCGATCCCTTAGACTTTCGGTTACACGGGTATAGGCAACACCATATGACAGTAGTTTTCAATGTTTTGACAACAGTTTGAAGTTTTAGACCACTGTTTTCAAGAGTTGATAAAGACCAAAAATATTGTAGTGCCTTCAGCGTGCTCTGGTTTGGAGATGAGAGAATGTCGCTCTTAGCCATTCACGATTTTCATCTGGGCACGTGCCCGAGTATGCCTGCAAATGGATTCGCCCCTGGCCGTCCTTGACACTTTGGAAGGCCGCTCGTCATCACCAACTAGGAAATCCCCTTCGAACGATATTGCTGGATTCGAAGATGGGGAGCAACCTCCTCACCTGACCAGTGGAGGAGGCGGATTTCCTAAGCACCAAAAGCTATCGATTCTTCTCCATTTCTGTCAGGTCGGGCTACAACGCACCCCCCCCCCCCCCCCCCCCCTAATTCTGGTGATGACGACACAAATTGATATCGAGGAGTAGGCGAAGGCCGAATCAACTTTGAAGGTCGATGTCGACGACAATTGTGGTACCTGTGGTGTCGCAACCAATCACGAGATGCATGGCCCATTTGGTCTGCTCGTGGTCACTGATAAAGACCTCCGGGAGCAGACAACCGCCTACTTCTCAAATGTTTTTGTTAATGTCAGAAAATATAAGTTTGTAAAAAATTGACTTGCATGAAATATTTTTCGGCCCGCATGCATTTGCTGCTTTCTTGAAGCCAAAAGCGGCTTGCGCATAACAACCCTTTATATATATATATATTATGCTCTGTATATAACTTATCTTTATCTAATACATTTAAGACAAGTATTCTTTTGCTTCTTTTATGACCATTTTCTCCTTGCTATCTATCTTTTACTTCTCTTATTTTCATCTTTTCTTCATTTTCTTTTTGGGTTTTTAATTTATTTGTCATTTTTATTCTTTTCTTCACACCACTTTAATTTGGATTGGAAATGCTTAGCTTTAGTTGTGTTCCGAGCTACGGTAAAATGATGCGATATGAAGAGGTTTTGTCATGATATTTGCGGTTTGCTTTCCTTTTGGTCAATTTTTCAATTGGTTTTGTTGATTTCCAATCAAATTTTGCATAAAATGGCATCTTAGCTCAATATGCTTCGATCAATCACAATATGCAGGATTTGTGGCTAATTGAATTGCCGATGTATTGTCGATATGCAAGTAATAGAACCTCTTCAACATGTCTCGATCTATCATGATAAAGTTTTTCTTCTTCTTTGCAACATCTCCATTACTGTTAGGCCCCTAGTGTAAATTAGGGCATGACGTGATGACTAGGGCAAGGTGGTTGACCTGAGACCCACTAGACTTGATAGAGTCACCTAGGGAACCCTAGGTCAAACTAGGTCAACCAACCCTAATGGGGCTCAATTGGAATTCAATTGTGTTGGAACACCCTATTACTAATTTGGGTCAGGATCACTATGTCTCTAGGAATCTGTGTTTGACCTTTTGTATAGCTTAATAGGTCAATTAGAATTGAGTCTAAGGGTTAGAAGTCTAAGTTTGAAAGCTGCCCAGAAGACCAAGTTTTTGTCTGGAGACTAAGTCTAATCGTCGAGCTCAGCACGACGATTCGTCGAACTCCGGTCGACGATCGTCTAGCTCAACTTCGACAGATCGTCGAGCTCCATTCGACGATCGCTGAGCTCAACCTCATAATATCGTCGAGCTCTACTCGACGATTGCTGAGCTCAACTTCGCAATATCGTCGAACTCCATTCGACGATCGCTGAGCTCAGGTCGACGATTTTGACTCTGCATTGGATCCTTATCTCTGAGCTCAGTTCGACGATCTTTGAGCTCAGATCGACGATTATCTTGCTACTTGGATTTTCCAGTTCACTGAGCTCAGCTCGACGATAGCAGAGCTCAGTTCGACGATTTCAGTTATCTTTCAGAATTCAAATTTAAATCAGATAGAAGTTATTCTGCATTTAATTCAGAAGATCTGCCAGCCGTTTTCATTTACTTCTGGAGCAAGTTTCAAGGGATTTTTCAAGGAACAATTCAGTGGACTTTCCTTCAGAAGAAATTATGCAATTAAGGTTGTAATCAATGCAGACCAACGACTATCTTTGACAGAGTGATATTCTATTCTGGCACAGAGAATAAAAGACAGAATGTTTTTTGAATCAAGATAGAGAAGAACAAAAAAAAAAGAGATTGACAAGAAGAGGGCACACAACTCAGAATACAGAGACTCTTTCAAAATATTCTGTCAACAAGAATTCTGAAGAACACTCATCAGAGAGATCAAGCTTTAAAAATCTTCAGATCTCTTCAGCTCTCAAAGTGTTCAAGGCCAATATCATTTCAAGACTCCAGACACTCAACATTTCAGCTTGCTGAAATCATCTTTTGCTGGAGATCTATCTTTGAAGGCCTATCACCCTCAGCAAAGCTCTTCTTCCTGAAGATTTCAAGGATTCAGGGGGAGCTTTGACATCAATCCACTTAGTCTTCTCAGTTGATTGAGAAAGAGAAGACTGCCATCACTCTCTCACCCCCACTCTGTAAAGGGTTTTTCAAACTCCCTTCAAAAGTTTGAATCTGGTTTTTGAGCACCTTGTCAAAAGCTCATTGGTGGCAAGACACCTGATCAAAAAATCTGCTTTGGTTTTTGAGCACCTTATCAAAAGCTCATTGGTGCCCAGGACACCTGATCAACTCATCCTGCAGTGGATTCCTACCTAGGGTGGTAGAAGAGTGGATGTACCCAAGTTTGGGGAACCACTATATTTCCTTGTGTCATCTGGCTCTGCATGTTTTCTTTTTGTCTCTGGCCTTGATTTGTCTGTGCTTAGTTTTTGCATAGTTTAGTTCTGTGATAGATTTATATTTGCTTCCCTGCTCACACTCATCACAATAATTGTTGTAAAGCTTTGCAAAAGTTTTCCTTGTGTTTTAAAAAGCACCATATACTCTATTTACCCCCCTCTAGAGTATATCAGATCTAGTTTCCCTTTCAAATTGGTCAAATTGACTTCACCAGTACCCTCCCAAATATTAATGTAGGTGTTGAAATATGTGAAGTGTAAGTGGGTATTGGACAGGCTGGGCGGTCTAAGCGGCCCGTGCGGACTGAGTCCGCGGCCTAGGCAGACTCCTGGTGCGGCCTGGTGGCTGGCTGTCTTGGTGGCTTGGTTGTTCTTGAGGAACGACTTGTGCGGCCTGGTGTGGGGCTTGATGTGCGGCCTAGGCGGTCTGCTATGCGGCTTGGCTAGGCTATGACCAAGGTTGAGCTTCTAACGAAGCGGTCTGAGCGGACTGCAGTTCGCGGGTTGAAGGATGAGGCTTGGCGAACTGGCGAGTCCGCGATGTCTGCTGTTGCAGACTGGCCTTGGAGTTCGGCTGTGGCCTTTGCCGAGCTCAGGTGGTGCAGCGATGTTCTGCTGTGGTGGACTGCGTGGACTGGTGTTGGAGTCCGGCAGGTGACCGCTGTGGAGAGCTGTGCGGGTAGATCTTGCAGACTCTGCCCTTTTTTTGTGCATTGGTGTCCGCGGCGTCTGCATATATGTGGACAATGCCTTGCTTCTTGCCGAGCTATCCATGATGAAGTGGTTGTTACCCATCCTGGGGCGGACTGTCCTGTTGATTGGCGATCTGGAGCTTTTGTGTCCGCCGTGCTCGCGCCAGTGCTTGGTGGGTTGCTGGACTTGGTCATTTGCTATGACAAGTTCTCAGTGTCAGCAGTGTCCGCAGAATCCGCTGTTGACCGGGCAGACTGCCTGTTGGTCTTGGACTCTTGGCAGGGTGGCGTTGTTTGCCGAGCTCTGCGGATTGTCTCCTGAGTCCGCGTGATATGGTATTGCGGGTTGTTGCAGCTTGTGCTGCGGGGGTGTCCGCGTGCTGTTTTGGGTGGCGGTCTAGCGCTGCTTGCTTGGGCGGACTGGCTTTGTGCCAGTGTTAGGCAGGTCGGCAGCATGTGATTCCGCATAGAGGCGGACTGACCTTTTTTGTTCTGGCTCCTGGAGGTACGGTCTGGTCAAGTCCGTGCGGACTTTGCGGACTTGGTTGAGTTAGCGCGCGGGCTGGGGCGGTGATTCTATTCACTAGGGTGGTGACCATACTCCTCACCTCGCCTATAAATAGAACCCCCCGACACGTCTACAGTAACATAGTGAAAAAAAGTGGGGCTCGGTCGATTGCTGCGGTCTGAATTTCTCTGTCCGCGCGGGTTGAGTAGAGCTGACGGTTTGCTGTGTGCAGGTCGCGCGGCTAGCTTCAAGGAGCCAGGAGTTTGGCTTTGACTTCGGTCAAGTACTTGGAAGCGTGCGGTCTCTGCGGTCTCAGCTGGTCGCTTCTGCGGCTTGTCAGTGGTTCTCTTCTTCAGCTTGTTCAAGTTCCAATAATCTGTCCGCCGGTCTCAGGCGGGTAGGCGGTCTGTTCCTCAGTTCTTCAACAGGCAGCGAATAACGGTGTGTCTGCCCGACCTCGCGGTATCAGGGGGACTCCGTGTTCTATTCGGCGTGTTGCAGCAGTTCGGGTGGCTTCAGCAATCTTGGCGGACTGAGCAGTTTCGGCGGTTTCAATTGCTGTCAGCTCGGCTTATTTTTTGAGCTTTCTGTTTGTAGCTGTTGTACTAGCGAAATCATGTCTCGCTACGTATACCTCGCCTTGTAAAGAAGTTAATGAAAATGAGATCTGCTTGTTCTTCCATTTGCATGTGTCCGCCCGGCTTGTTTTTTGAGCTTTCTGTTTGTAGTTGTTGTACTAGCGAAATCATGTATCGCTACGTATACCTCGCCTTGTAAAGAAGTTAATGAAAATAATGGTGTGTCCGCCCGACCTCGCGGTCTCAGGCGGACTCCGTGTTCTATTCGGCGTGTTGCAGTGGTTCGGGCGGCTTCAGCAATCTTGGCGGACTGAGCGGTTTCAGCGGTTTCAATTGCTGTCTGCCCGACATGTTTTTTGAGCTTTCTGTTTGTAGCTGTTGTACTATCGAAATCATGTCTCGCTACGTATACCTCGCCTTGTAAAAAAGTTAATGAACATAAGATCTTCTTGTTCTTCCATTTGCATGTGGTGTTAAGGTTGCTCTTTGGGCTTCCGCTAGATCAAAGTGTTAACTGGATAGTTCTGAGAATATTCATTTGGCTTTAGGCTATCTTGCTGACCACTTTGAGAAAATTTAACAGTAGGTCATTAGGTCAATATTAACTCAATGGGCTCAACCAATTTCATGAAATTGACCAAAGTCAACTTTAAGTCAACTTAGCCCAATTCAACCCTAAGTGCGTCAATTGGCCTTTCCTGGACCCCACCATGACCCAATCAACATTGGGTGGTGTCATAGGACCTACCATCATTAAATGGGGCCAGCCACCTCATCAATTTGATCAAGTTAACCCTAAAATCAACCATGGTCAATATAAGCCTTAAATTAGATACATAAAGCCCAACCCCAATTCCTAATGAGCTCAACCCATAACAATAGGCCCACACCATCAATTAAAGTCGAATGACCAATAATGCCCTCTGAAAATGACATGCAATCATATGTATGGGGGCAAAGTGGTCTTTTGGCCAAGTCTCCATATGGGACAAAGATGGATCCATGGTGTTGAAGCCAAAACTTGACTTCAACAAATGTTCGTAAAAAAGAGGCGTAGCCGACACCTACTTGGCCCAAGATCCGACCTCCGACTGGTCGTGAAGGACTAGAAAACTGGCCCAAAGCCGCAGCAGGGAGGTCCCACCGCTTACCCGGAAGGTCACAGAGAGCTTCCCCTCCAAAGCCAAAAGCTGGGCTTGGAATTCCTCAGAAGACAGTGGCTATGATTTCCCAGGAGTCCAAAAAATATCCCCTCTGAAGAACCCCTATGGGCTTATTTATAGATTTCAGAATCTGAACTGCCAATAGTAAAACTGTACTGGTCTGTAATTACCGGGGTACCCCTGCCTGGATCTGCCAACAGCCAAACTCCGCTGTTCTGAGGTGCTATATGCAGACCGCTAAGGGTAAGAGGGTAAAAATACCCGGGGTAGAAGAGTAAAAACCCATGCTGACACGGAGGTATGAAAATGGCCTCTTCTCCCCCTGGCGAGTGGAGAAGCACCTGTCGGCGAGATGGACCCCACTACCCATCTCGCCTGCGCCCTTTGCCGCGAGGTCTTCTCGCCGCTGGAGACCCTCTCGCCTCTGGAGGCCCTCTCGCCTTTGGGTGGGGTATCCTGCCCACTGGAGAGCCAATCGTCTCGCCTCTTGCGAGTGGGCCCCCGGGTCCCATTCGCCTGTCCCGACCTATTTGTTCCTTGAGATCTTCTTTCGAGCCCGAGGTTGTACACAATCCCCACTCTTTTTGAGATTATTCTAAGCTCGAAAAGAATGTTCAACCGAGGCTCGTTATTTAAGGCGCATTAAAAACGTATTTATGAGGAATCTTTTGAGGCCCCCACCGGGGCCTATAAATATATGATTCCTACCCCGCACACCTGGCGTCCTGCTTTGCATATTTTTCTTCTCTTACTTGAGTCCTTTGGTATGACGCACAGCCAGAGCTTCCGTGAACGTCTCGCACGGGTGCGAGAGAAACATAAGGCCAGCGTGGCTTCTCTTACCTCTTCTTTAGTTCGCCCCCTCCCCCCGTCGTCTCGCCTAAAAAAGACGAAGACTGGTGATTCGTCGCCTGCCGCGGGAGATCTGTCTCGCGTCGCTTTGGAGACCATCCATACTCCTCAAGCGTCTTCCAAGGAAAATGAGGTGGGTACTTGTTTTCGCCACTGTTATCTCCGCAATCGGGTGCCCTCTTTTGATGACTAGTGTTTTTTCAGGGGGCTCTCGCGGTTCCGCAGCACCCTAAGAGCCCGCGAGATGGTTCTGCCGCCCACTGCGAGGAGTTCGATTCGCAGCCCTCTTCTACGCCCCCAACTACTCCCAGCGAGAGGAGGGATGATCCTTCCCCGGCCGCCGAGACCTCTCGCCTTCCCGGTAAGAGACCTTCCCTCGCCCTTTTGAATCCCCTTCACTATTCTCACACCCTTCTGCGAGTGCCTCTTCCACCCTGCCTCTGCACCCCTTGCGCAGATTCTCGTGCCAACTCGCCCGTTGAGGAGCAACCTCAACGACTCTCCGCCTCGCCTCCTCCTCTAGACGGGATTGAAGACTATCTGGGTGACCCTTCGAATCCAGCGGAGATGAAGCGTAAGACGGCTTTGATTTTTCAAAAGCACGCGCGCATCATCCACTCCTTGACGCTGGATAAGCTGGCTGCGGAGAAGCGCATCGAATTGCTGGAGAAATAATGCGCTCGCCTATCCTCCGGAGCTAATGCCGAGCTGGATGCTGATGGCACCAACCCTGAAGCCATTATTAATGAGACTGATATGCAGCTCCGTCTCGCGTGGCGCGGTCTTGAGTCCATTCGCTCCTTCCACTCGCGGAATAGACCTCCCTGTGGGGGAGCTCGCGGTGGCCGCTGGGAATGGCACCCGTACTGAAGGATGTCCGTCTCGCTATTTGTCTTTTTCTTCTTCTCACGAAAGTTGTAATAATTGTAATCTTGCGGCGTCGTCTCGCCCAAAGGTGTAGGAAACTGGATGCCCGCTGTACGCGGGACGATCTTTGAACATATATTTTTATGGTTGTCATTTCCTTTTTTAACTCTTTTTGATTTGTGACATATATACATATATATATATATTTTTTCCCTGATTGAGATAGGTCGCGCCGATCGAGGTTTTAGGAGAGAGAAAAGAACCTCGACCCTTCGTCTCCCCTCATGCTTTTTCCCGCTTTTTAATCATTTGTTATGAAACGGTTATAAATATGCCTTGTCCGGGTCTAGATACCGCGTTTTCCACCTCTGCTGTTACCCAAGCTCTCGGTTCTCCGGCCCCTCCGTCTCGCCGGCCCCTCTCGCCATTCTTTCTCGGATCTCTCGCCAACTTCTTCCTTTCCTTCGTCTCGCCGAAGTCCATCTCACCGAAGAAGATGGGTAAGAAGAAGGTTGAGGAAGGTGAGGGGCGCAACCGCTGTGGGAAGAGGTTTACCAACCATGACTTCCCGGTCGGCGAGTGCATCAATACCTATTACCCGGAAGAACTCGCCTTCCCCGTCTCGCATTTCGAGGCGGGGTTGCGGCTCCCCCTTTGGCCTGAGGTGAAGCAGGTCTTCAAATACTTTGGTGTCGTCCCGGCACAGTTCAACCCTAACGCCATCTCGGTGTTGATCGCCTTCGCCTGCTACATGCGCCGGGAGCGCATCGAGTTCAGCTTGACGGCCTTCCGCAAGCTTTTTATCTACCATGCCAACGCCGATGGTGTCTCGTACTTTACTGGGCAGGGGCTCAAGGTATGCGAGACGCCCAACAAGAACCACCATTGGCTTACTCGATTCGTCTTCATCCGGGGAGACCGCGCTGACTTCGGAGGCATTCCTCTCGCGCCGGTCTCTCCGCCAGAGAGTTTTTACGCCACCCCCCAAGTCAGTGGCCTAGAGAAGCTGCTATGCGAGTACTTAGTCGGCAAGAATTTCGAGGTCAACTTCTTGCGGCGAGGTCTCGACTCGCTTCTCCCAGTGCTCCCGGGCGAAGGTATTCTCTTTCTTTCGTTCTTCGCGTCTCACTATTTTCCGTCTCGCCGCTTAGTAACCCTTGCTTGCTTTTAGGTGAGCGAATCGTTCCAGCGCTCCCTCCTTACAAGAGCAACATCCACCCCGCGAACGGTCTTGATCTCGCCAACGCAGCGGCAGAGGCGGCGAGAGAGTCCCTGGCGGCCATCCCGCCGAAGAGGCCCGCAGATGAGACGGTCCCCTCTCGCTCCAGCCCTCCCAAAAAGAAGATGAAAAAGGCTGGAGTCATTTCTAAGGAAAGGAAGAAAGCCCCCCAAGGGAGCCCTATTTCTATAGGGGAAACTCCACCGCCCCTCTCGCCTAGCCACCAGGCCGTCTCGCCTACCCGCGGGACGGTAATCCCTGATCAACCTGCTGCCGCCTCCAACCTGCCCGCCACGGCGTCCAACCCGCGAGCTGTTGCTCCTGAACAGGCGACTGCCACCTCCTCTCGCGAAGGCGACTCCTCTGGCCGTCCTGCTCCCTCCTCCCATATGAATTACAACCTGGGTCCCGTGGTTCATAATGCCGTCGGCGACCCGGTTCTGCTGTGGGGGCGGGACGCCAACCGTGTGTCCATCTCCACCCTCCTTCCATCTTGGAAAGAGCAAGAGGTCCCTACAAGTCATGCCTTCGCCATAGGGTACGGCCTCTATGGCGGCCTTGACGCAGTTTCGCCTGAAAGCAAGTCCACCAAGGATCTTGTGCTGAAAACCTCTCATCACCAAATGCGGGCCTTGCAGTTCTCGCACTGCTCCTCTCGCCGCCTCATTTACATTAATTCAAAGTGGAAGGCCAGCGAGGAGAACCTGGAGGCGGAGCGGGAGAAGTCCATCGGGCTAGCGAGGAGGTTATCTGATGCCGAGTCCATCCTCGCGAAGGCCCAAGGCGGCGTGGTAAGCCATAACTTTTCCTTGGACCTTTCTTTTGCCATCATTCTCTGCTAACTGCTAGGTCGTCCCGCAGGATGTAACACCCCCTATCCGTCGCATAGCATATAGCAGTAGGTCCGGCCGGGGCCCGACGCCATATACCACAGACAGACCGGGTGGTTACTTATGGAAACCATCCAACCAATCTCAACGTCCTACACAGAGCATTCTAGGGGAAGCAGTTTATAAAAGTTGTGACAAAGAACCCAGCATTGAAGCACGAATGTCCACTGATACAAAATAGGAATGTTATACAAAATACCCAAAATAAGCCTTAAGGCTTTACAAAATGTTTCACTTGATATTACATGTTTTACAAACCACGGCACGCAGGCCGGTCACACATGAATAAAACAGTAAACACTTCCAAAATAGGCCTTCGAGGGCCGGCTTCGCACTTGGGCTTTAGCCCGCTATTGACTGCTTGGTCCAGCAGCACCTGCAAGCAACATAACCACCGCACGGTGGCAAACAAAAGGGCAACGGTCAGCAATGCTGACCAAATTATAACGATTCCGCCCCCAACTCGGGGCGGCAAAGCTCCTTCCCTGCAATTTTAGTAGCACAAGCGAGCAACATAATAATATTCATTTCATCACAGGCGTAGGCTCCAATGGCCACACACCCCGTGCACGCAGGGCACATTCTCGGTGAACCGGTCGATGTCACGTCAGTTAAAGCCATAGACATTCCGGACTCACCACCGCCACTTTGACGGCAAAATCTATGAGCAATTTGTCTTCCCGGCATGGGTCACGACAATTTAAGCCATTTACCGCCGAAGACTCACATCTATGCCAACGGCAAGTGCCACGTAACTTTAGGTCTCTTTAACCCGAACGACATAGAAATGGGTACGGTTCCATCTAACCCATGCTCACGTCGCAACGACAATTTAAGCCATTTGCGTAGGTCAAACTTCTCCCGAGTCCCATTTTCGTCACACAGTTTCACATAACTCGGTTATGTTCAAGTTGGCTCTCAGGCCTCCATGTTGGCAAGATCACGCATCCGCCCAGTTTTCCGGGTGCACCTTAGGGTTAATCCCCAAGATTCCCTGTTGCAATCTACCGCGTAGAAAACACGAAAAACACCCAATCGCACGGAGTCTTCTCCGACATTTATGCAATGCAACATCACCGATCCGGACCAACATGTCCGGGTAGGCTTCACACATCATGCCTATGTCCGTTCTCGCTTATGGACTCTAACAACAGGGACTATTCATGTCTACCCGTAGGAACGCCTCCAACTCACCGCAAACTCGCGAGAGCGGGCTTTCTATGCAAAAGAAGGAGAGCTATTAATGCTCAAGAAGAGAATCGTTACCCTTGCGTTCCTCTTTGGCGCCATTAAAAAGTAATCGGATGAAAACCACCGCACTAGCGTTGCCTCCGTGGATCCGGAGTCGGCTCGCGATTCGGAGCTCCGAAGCTCCTCCAATGGCGGGATCTAGCTCCTTCTTCCTCCCTTGTCTCTCCTCTCTCTCTAAGGTTTTAGGAAGATGAAACTTATGAAAAGTAAGGGTTTTCCAAGTCCATTCACGGGTATATCTCTTCAGGAACAACCCCCAGCCGTTGGATCTCAAAATAAGGAAACGAACGGCTTTGATTCGGGGCTGAAATGCCCAATCTGGACCGAACACGGCCTGGCACACGCCCGTGTCCAGGGCCATGTGCCGCATTCGCCGTCAAAATCGAATCTCCTGGAACCTCACACGGGTATCGAACACGCCAGTGTTCGAGCTGACACGCCCGTGTTCCACCTCACACGGCCGTGTGGCCGGCCGTGTACCCCATGATTTTTCCCCCAAATCAACCCGAGCACTGCACGGGTTCTAGGACACGCCCGTGTCCTTACCCGTGTCACCTTGACATGCCTGGACCCCAGGCCGTGTACACGGCCTCGATATTTCGTCGAGCGAAGATCGTCGACCTGATGACACGGCCTTGGACACGCCCGTGTCCTAGGCCGTGTGCCTTGTCTCGACGATCGTCGAGCGAATCTCGTCGACTCCCCGGGACGATTGTCGACATGGGTCGACACGCCCTGCGACATGCCCGTGTCACGGGCCGTGTGCCCAGTCTCGACGAATCGTCGAGCGAATCTCGACGACTCCCCTGGACGATCGTCGACACGGCAGACACGCCCTGCGACACGCCCGTGTCGCAGGCCGTGTGCCCAGTCTCAACGAATCGTCGAGCGAATCTCGACGACTTCGCGGCTAAGTGTCGACACGGGTCGACACGCCCTGGGACACGCCCGTGTCCCAGGCCGTGTGCCAGCTGCCAGAACCCAAACTGGCCCAAAACGTCCCCCTTTTGCTCCTTTGAGTTTCGGGGCGTTACAACTCTCCCCCTCTTAAAAGAATTTCATCCACGAAATTATATAAAGGAAAGACATGTACAAAACCAAAATTTGTACCTGAGCGGAACAACTCCGGATACTCGTCAAGCATAGTCTGCTCTCGCTCCCAAGAGAGCTCCTCACGACTGCAATTGTCCCACCGGACCTTGACCATCCTAATCTCTTTATTGCGTAGCCGCTTGACCTCCGAGTCCTCAATCCGCACGGGCTTGACCTTTGTCGTTTGCCCACTATCCACCGGCACTTGATCGACCGCGATCACTTGCGTAGGCTCTTGCACCGCCTTTCGAAGCACCGAAATATGGGATACATCGTGTAAACCACTAAGCTCCACTGAAAGGTTCAACCGATAGGCTGCTTCTCCAACTCGCTCCAAAACCTCAAACGGTCCAAGGTGCCTCGGGCTTAGCTTTTTCAATCGCCGCACCCACGAGACACCCTTGAACGGCTTGATCTTTAAGTATACATAATCGCCCACAGCGAACTCCACGTTCCTGTGCTTGGCATTATAGTACTTTACTTGTCGGTCCTGAGCGATAAGCAACCTCTCCCGAACGGTTCTCACCAAAGAAGTAGCCTCATCCACTTTCGATCGCTTATACAACTTTGACTCACCCGTTTCTAACCAAGACAACGGCGTGCGACATTTTCTACCATATAGGGCCTCGAAAGGCGCCATCTGAATACTCGCTTGGTAGCTATTGTTGTATGCGAACTCCACCAAATAAAGGTGGTCCTCCTATTGCTTTCTGAAATCCAAGACACACATGCGGAGCATGTCTTCCATGGTTCTATTGACCCTCTCGGTCTGCCCATCCGTTTGCGGAAGGAAGGCTGCGCTTAATTTCAACTTTGTTCCCAACATTTGTTGCACAAGCCTCCAATAATTAGACGTGAACCGCCCATCACGGTCACTCACGATGCTGCGGGGCACACCATGAAGCCGTACTATGTTATCCACATAAAGCTTTGCCAGCTTCTCCACCGGATCATCCTTCCTATGCGGAATAAAATGCGACACCTTCGTTAATCGATCAACAACCACCCAAATGGCGTCGTTCCCCTTTTGCGACCTTGGCAAACCGTGCACAAAGTCCATAGAGATGTCGTCAAATTTCCACTCCGGAATAGGCAAAGACTTAAGAAATCCTCCCGGCTTTTGTCACTCCGCCTTTACCAAGGCGCAAGTTTGGCACTTCGCTACGTATAGCGCCACATCCTTCTTTAGACCCGGCCACCAAAATAGTTTCTTCACATCGCGGTACATCTTCGTGCTCCCCAGCTGAATCGAGTACTTGGTATGGTGTGCCTCGTACAACAACTCCACCCGCAAATTGCCCACGCTTGGGACGCACAGACGACCGTCTTTCCAAAGCAACCCGTCCTCCACAACAAACTGGGAATTTGACCCATGTAGAGCCTCTATCATGAACTGCTTCATAACAGCATCCATATCCAAAGTCTGTCGAATACGATCAGCCAGGTCATATTGGACTTCAGTCCAATTCAGAACTGTTTCAGCACTTGATTTCCTATCCACACACATAATCCCCAACGCCTCTAACTCCCGCACCAATCGCTCATCATGCACCGATAGTCAATTGGCTTAAGCTGGGGCTCGACGACTCAACGCGGCTGCGACCGCACTCCCTTTACCAGGCACATAGTGGATCTTGAATGTATAGTCACCCAAGAACTCCATCCATCTATGCTACCGCATTTTCAGCTCCTTCTGATTAATCAGATACTTCGCGCTCTTACGACCGGCGTAGAGATCCATTTTCTCATCGTACAAAATTATGCCTCCACAGCTTCAAGGCAAAACTCACGGCCACTAACAACAAGTCATGGGCCGGATAGTTCCTCTCGTGCACTTTTGGCTGTCTCGTGCCATAAGCTATTACACTCCAGTGTTGTAGTAGCACGCAACCCAAACCGTTGCCCGAAGCATTGTTATTAACTCCCATAGCCTTCGGGTCCACTCGGCAAAGTCAGCGCAGGCGGCGTGGTCAACCGACATTACAACTCCTCTAAAGCTCGCGCACACTTCGACGTCCAAAAGAACTTCTGCTCCTTCCTCGTCCAAGTAGTGAGGGGTGACGCTATCCGCGAGGAGTTCTCCACGAAGCGCCTGTGATAGCCGGCAAGCCCCAGAGAGCTCTGGACTCCCGCTAGCGTGGAAAGTTCAGGCCACTCCCGTATCACAACAATCTTCGCCGGATCCATTGCAATACCTTCCTCACTTTGCAAGTTCACCAAAACGTCGTTGATGAAGACGTTCCCAAAATGGTCCAAGTACACACTAAATATAACGGTCCATGCCCATCCCATGGGAACCCGCTGGACCGCCGGCCTACCAGAGTCCAGACTCGGGCCCACTCATGGTAGTCAGCCTTTCACATTCAAGCCTGCAGGCCATGCACCCCAACCCCTCTCCGGCCTGTTTATCAGCACGGTAGGTTGTTGCCACTGGGTCTCGAACCCAGGACCTTGATAACGGTCCAGGTCCATCAACATGGGACCCAGCCAGACCGCCGGCCTACCAGAGTCCAGACCCGGGCCCACTGCTGGTAGTCAGCCTATCACATTCAAGCCTGCAGGCCATGCACCCCAACCCCTCTCCGGCCTGTTTATCAGCACGGTAGGTTGTTGCCACTAGGTCTCGAACCCAGGACCTTGATAAGAGAGCTTTCCACCACTCCCTCATCACCAACTGAGCTGCAACTGGGCTCTCGGTCGACATTCAGCACAACTCTCCACCCTTGTACGGAAGGAGATGTAGGACTCCGCTTTCATCGATTCAGGACGAGAATCCGAAGGTGTTGGAATCCGAAGTGGTCTCAGAGGGGACCTCGATCGAAAAGTAGCAGTCCACAACCCTGGGTCACCCCCGCACGAGTTTAGTTTGGGGACAAACTAAGCAGCGGAAGCAGTGGTGTGCCCATAAGGGAAATCACATTTAAGAGTCCACTTTATCTTGTTCATTCTTTCCATTTGTACGCTATCTAACAATTGGGATCCTTCTTTGTAGCCTGCGGCAAACCCTGTCCCTAGCAGGGAGCACTTTAGGCTGCGAAGATCTCATCTTATAATTCTTTAGTCAATGAGTTAGACTCAACCCACTAGAAGACATGACTAACCATGATAACTTATAGTATGCCCTAGTTTGAAATATACTTTGGGTATGAACTTGGTTAAGCTAAGGAGATACCTAAAGAGAATAAAGGTGGAGTATAACACGAGAATGACTACCTAAGCCATAAACTCAGGTAGCCTTACAGTCCCTATCAAGGATTACTCAAACCGAAAGGACTGCTTTAAGGAGAATTGAGACTAATAATCCATTAGCAGAATGGTAGAAGACACATAGTCTCAACCCTCATGCCAGTAACAAGATTACCTGGAGACCACCATCACGACAAACACCGAAGGTCGGATAGGAATTCAGTTCGGAAGAGACCTAGTTGGGATTGGGAACATTTTGACCCGGATAAGGTTGTCTTAAATATGACTCAGAGGGTTTAAAATATGGAGTATATCAACAGATTCAGGTTGGAACCCCAAGTCAAAGATTGATGCCCTAGGGATTGTGCACCCAACTAGGACAGATATAACAGGGTAATATCAAAGATACTCAGACCAAGGCAGGTAGAGGCTTATCTTTTGTTTATTGGGGGCGTGTCTTTTGTTTATTGGGCAAATTAGTTACTGACTTGGGTTTCCCTTAGATCTCATCTAGAAAAGTTTGCGTCATGAATCTGATTGCGAAGTGGGGATTTTATAGAGTCGTTGTCTACCCGTATAAGTGAGAAAAATTAATCATCGGAAGTTTGGTGTATCTCGGAATGTGTATCTCCCTGGAGTGAAGAAGGGTGTCATGGATTTTGTGATGCACGGTGAGGTCCGTCTCCCAATGAAGGTTAAGTGCAAGAACTTTTGGGAAACTATTACAGTCACCGCCCGGTTAGAGTGGAAGTTCGAGGATACAATTAGGGATTTTCATATACACGATTCCTCATCCGCACTCCGGGCATAATTATAAATGGAACATCAACGATAGACTGGCCGAGATATCTAGGGTCACCCTGACCCGATAGAAAACTTCTGTAGGTGTTTCATAAGTTTTGTGAGTAGTTGATCATTATCATGGTGTGCTCAAGATGATCGTGTTGAATCAAGATGGATAGTGTACGTCCAAGGATAGAAGATCAGTCCAGGATTATCTGGGCTCTCGGTCGACATTCAGCACAACTCTCCACCCTTGTATGGAAGGAGATGTAGGACTCCGCTTTCATCGATTCAGGACAAGAATCCGAAGGTGTTGGGATCAGATTTTGTTGAATACACTGAGGCTCAGGTGAGGCTGATCAGAGACAGGATGCTAGAGGCACAGAGCAAACAGGCAAAGTACTATGACGCCCAACATCATCAGGTGGAGTTTCAGGTGGGGGACCGAGTGTTTTTGAAGATCCATCCCATGCATGGAGTTTCACGGGTGCGTGGTCGGAGTAAGAAGCTCAGCCGAGGTACATGGGCACTTACAGGATCCTGGAGCGAATCGGACCCCTAGCCTACAGGCTGGAGTTGCCACCAGAGCTGGCAGCTCTGCACGATATCTTCCACATTTCTTCGCTGAGGAGGGCTCTGGAGCAGTAGATTTTGACCGCTGAAGGGTCGGTAGCTTCAGACCGGTCAGTTCGCTTGGAGCCGGTTCAGACCGACGACCGAGGAGTACGGTCTTGCGTCGCAAGAAGGTCCCATTAGTCAAGCTCTTGTGGAGGAACCACGGCCAGGAGGAGCATACCTGGGAACCGCAGGACCTGATGCGACAAAGATACCCAGAGCTGTTCAGTCAGGTATATCTCACAACCCCTCAAGATGTTTAATTCATTTTCCTGCTTTTAACTAGTAGGGCTGCTCTAGGAAGAGTAGAGACTAATCTTTTGTTTATTGGGATCTTGGCTTCATCAATTAGGCGAATTGGTCATAGATTTAGGTTTCCCTTTAAACCTAATTTAGCAAACATGGCGTTATGATGAGATGTTACAAGTTTCTTTTCTTCGGTAGAAATTCCCGTAGGCTCAACCTTGATTTCGGGGACGAAATCTTTGTCTTGTTTATTGGGATTTGTAACATCCAATTTCCAACTAAACCCCTAAGAGTGGTTTTGGCCATGACTAGGTCATGACAGAACCCTAGGAAGCCAGAAATGTGCCAAGAGATAGGAGGCATGAAGTTGGAAATCATCATGGTCTGCATATAGTAGAACTCTAAACAATGGTTTAGGATAACCTTGGGCTACACCTTGACCCCAAGACCCTACCACAACACTCCCAAACATTTTGGGAGACCCATTAGAGCCATAAGGACCCATTGGGGTCAATCAAAGAGACTCAGTTGACCCAAGTCAACCCTAACCCTAAATGGGTCAAACTAGCCTACTTAGGGTCAATTGACCTTCCCCTATCCAAGTGGACCCCACCTATGTCCTCCTAACCCTAAAGTGAGGTCAATGGGTCACTAAGGGCACATTGGGGTCGGCCCTAGAGGCCAAGTTGACCCAAGTCAACTCGAGCCCCTAATCTGGTCAAAGTGCCCTTACTAAGGGTAGGTGACCTCCAAAGTGTAAGGTAACCCTACATAACCCTACCTAGACCTTAGGGGAGACCAATGAGTCACCAAGGACCCCTTGGGGTCGACCCTAATGGTCATGTTGCCCCAAGTCAACTCTAGCCCTAAAATGGTCAAAGTGACTTTAGCAAGGGTCAAGTGACCTCCAAGGTGCCAAGTCAACCCTACCCAACTCTACATAGAACTTAGGGGAGGCAAATGGGTCACCAAGGACCCATTGGGGTCGACCGAAATGATCAAATTGACCAAAGTCAAGTTTACCCTAAAATAGGTCAAACTAGCCTAAATGACCTAACCAAGCCCAAGCCACTTGGGCTAAGCCAACTTGAGTGGCCCATTAACTTTAGGAGGCTGATATTTATGAGGGATGCCACCTAAATTTCGGAGGGGTGACTAGGAGAGAGAAAATGAGAGTTTCTCCTTAATGGAGGAGAGAGAAAGAGGAAAAGAGAGAGAGAGGAGTTATGGAGGGAGGCCATGGGCCACTCCATTCACCTCTCCATTGTCCTCATTCCTCCCCCTTGCCTCTTGGGATGATAATGCTATCAATTCCAGCCAGCCAACACTAATGGGGGGAGCCCAACCACCATGGCCAACCAACCCTTCACCTCCCCTCCCATGAAAAAAATATAAATCCCCCTATGCAGCCCCCCATTTCAATTTCTGATCTTCCCATCACCTTCAGAACGTCCTTGGCAGTCAAAATAACGTATTGGATCAAAGGTTTTGGTGGAGGATCGAGGATTCGGGCAAGCTCGCCGGAGAGGAAAAACGCCATGGCCGACCACCGCCGCCGCCGTCATCGAACCACAAACAAGGTCCTCCTCTACTCCTCTCTTCGTGGGCTAGATCCTTAGATCGTTTAGGAGAGAAATCGGGCTCAATTGAGCCCGATTGGGAGAGCAAATTTCAGATTTTTCCATGGATTTTCTACCTATCGGGTTCGCCGGAAACCGCCCCTCCGGCGGCCGTGCCGCCGCCCGGTGATAGCCCCCACCTCAATGAAGGTGGTGGCGGTGGTGGCCGGCCAGGGAGGTGGCTGGGTGGCCGGAAAATGGCTTTGTAATGGCCTCCAGGTCGGTGAAATCACAGCCAACGGCTGGAGGTAGAAGACAATGCGTGAGCCGTTGGATTGATCTGAAGATTAGGATATATTATTAGTTATTATGAATAGTATAATTTATAACTTCACTATACACATTTTTACATCAGGAAAACAAGGCCCTTAGGTGCTAAACCTTAAAAAGTCGCCAACATGAATATTGTAGCCCGTGAAGTCTACTTTAATTTAAAATTGATTTCAACCCATTTGGGTAAGTAGTTCGACCACAGCACCCAGTTTGGTGGGCCCTATACCTAGGGCTAACCTGAGATTCAAATGGATGCCCACCCTTCATCCCTTGTCCAACTGACCTGAGAGTTTGGCAGGGAGTCTATCTTAGCTATACCCAGGGCCTGTCCAAAAATGAGAATTTTTGGAGAAAATATTTCTATAGTTTTTATAAAAAGTTAATAATCCATAAATAAATTAACTAGGTGTCCTAAACATCTCCAAACCCTCCCAAAATTTGGTGAGTGGTCCCTGGCATCAAGACCTAGTGCTGTACAAAATTTGAGGACATTTGATGAGTTTTGGTTAGGTAATCACCAAACCCTAGTTTGGCCTTAAGAGGGTATTTTTTTGATTACAAGTGCCCTATGGACTTAGGGTGGTCCCCTCCCCTCAACAGAGGCTGAGGTTTTGGACACTGACTTGACATGGCTAATGTTACCCTCTTATGGAAAATGGGATGATTTAGGCTTGATTCACCCTAGGGTTCAACCACAAACCCTAAGGAAGGACTTTTGAGGGTTGTGAAGGACATGGGGGCAAATGCCCTTGCATGGCCTTGGAAACCCAGTAGAATTTAGGGTAATGTAACCTAAGATCTATGGTAGGAATTTTAGAAGAATTGGTGCAAG
Organism: Platanthera guangdongensis; assembly: GCA_039583875.1. Classification (NCBI taxonomy): domain Eukaryota; kingdom Viridiplantae; phylum Streptophyta; class Magnoliopsida; order Asparagales; family Orchidaceae; genus Platanthera; species Platanthera guangdongensis. The sequence continues at coordinate 263,242,312 of CM077150.1, forward strand.
GTAGACACCTCAAAACCCTAACCCTAATGTTAGGGTAGGAGCACAAAATTGAAGATTCAGCCACTAAACCTCCCCCAAATGTTATTAAACTTGGGTAGAATAGGTTTTAGGCCACCTAGAATCTCTGGTGATCTTTGTAGAATTTTATGGATTTACTTCTTGGTACTTCATTTGTTAATTACCAAAAGGCCCAAAATGATGTTTGATTTTATTATGGATGTTATATGCTTTAAAATATGATGAAACTTGGTCAGAGGTTATTATAGGGCTAGTTTATCATCTTTGAATTTTAGCACAATTTTCAACTAATTTTATTTGGTACTTCCTTCATTAATTTCAGAAAGGGGCTTTGGTAAAGAAAATTCATTATTGTTGATATATCTGTTTAAAAATCATGAGGCTTAGGTTTTGAGGTATTTAGGCCAAAACGTACTTGTAGAAAGTTATGTATAATTTTTAGAGGGCTGTTTTCAGAACTTTCTTTACAAGGCCATATTTTTGAGAATAAGATAATTAATTAATTTGAGGAATAATTCTTTCAAACAAATTATGAAAGTTTACATAGAGGTTTTATATGCCCTTACCATCATCCTGAAATTTTCTCTGAAGTTTTGGAAGTATTTTTATTGTACGTCCCCTTTTAATGAATTATTTTGGAATAAATTGGAAATAAGATTTAAGGGCTAAAATCTTGCTGCAAAATTTGGAGATTCTGGAATTTTAGATGATTACCCATCTTGCATTTATCATAATTTTAGTGGAGCTTTATCTTGCTTAAATCTTGTACTTCCTGTTCAACCTTGGAACTTTTGGCTTTTAAAATAAATAAATAAATTAGCATTTAAATTATAAAAATTAGGAAATTGTGGATTAAGTCTACATATGCCCATATAGACCTCTAATAATTATTATATGAGCATTGGGTGATCATATAGCATACTTCCCTTTTTACGGGTTATATAGCTTAAGTGGTCTGCATTTAGTAAAACTGCAGGAAATCATTTGGGACATGAATTAGAGCACATGTGATGGGTCTTATTGGTTTGCTGGAAGGATAAATAGAATTAGGTGCATCTTTGGAAGATAAGTGAGTAGGGTGTTATTTTGTCTAGGGTTTAGAGGCGCTCGGGTCTGACGAAAGATCGTCCTCCCTGAGGTGTGTGGAGTCAAATCACCCTAGGATTAGCCTATCTTAACATGAGGAAGTAATGGGTAAGGGGATCAACCAATAACAAAATAAGTACCTTGCGAAAGGGAACGTTGGGCGTAATCCCAACACAGTTCCTAGTGCCCCTTGAGAGCCCTTCACAGGGAATACCGGGGGCAGTCCTGGGTTAACATAAACTGTTTTAACAAGCTGAAAAGAGTAACATAGTAATTAAGGTTGCACATTTCACAAACACTGTAGCACTAGAAGTTAGCTGGGAGCTTCGGCTCGGATGGTTAAAAGACGGACTTTGGGTCCGGGGAGCTTCGGCTCGATTGTTTGAGACGGACGTGTTGGTCCGGGGATCTTCGGCTCGGTTCTTGGTTACGCCAATTTGCATGTGCATAAAAGGAAAGGAAATTAAGGTGGTGGGTCTTCGGTATTGGAGGGTCGATGCACCGACGCCAATACGTTGACTCGGTAAGTGTGGTTAGCACTTCGCCAACAGAAGTCTGGTGCGCCAGCCGGCAAGAGTACGCAGGAAGTCTGCTTCGTGCACCAAGCGTTGAGGCGTACGATAGGTCTGACCGATAGTGCTTTACTGGTTTAGAGGTGGGCGAGGCCCAACCCACCGCTTCCGTCTGCCACTACGGAGGTATCCTGTGAGGTTACGGCTCCAGAAAGGGGGAACTAAAGGTCTGTGTGCACAGAGTCGGGTGTGTGCGTTGCACTTGCATGTCCATCATACCCACTTGCATGTCATAGCATAATCGATTCATTTAACCCCTGACACCTAAAGTATAAGTGGAATGAGATGCTTATACATTAGGACCTGCAAAACGACCCCTTGGTCTATAAGCTTGTGTGAGCAAGTTTATAAATTAAGGTTAATTTTGATATATATATATATATTTACTGCTGTTTGATAACCGACACCCCAACGTATAAATTGGTATGAGACTTTTTATACGATGGGAGCCTTGCAGAAGACCCCTTGTCTTATGTGTTCTCACATAAGTGAAGGTTACTTTTCATATTTCAGCTTATTGTCCATACATGTTATAGAATTGCTAGTATAGGTCCGCTGCCATCTATTTTTGATATTCTCCACCTTCAAGTCCTCCCTTTTCTTCCTCTCTGCTCGGTGCCTAGGAGCCGTGGGGGAAGGGGCGGGGGATGATAGGACTTAGTCTTTTAGACTAACGGTTTTCGAACCGCATCATTTAGGGGATCGTGGAGACCAGCATGGAGGATCAGCCCCAGAGACAGATGTGCTTGGAGGTGGGGCAGTCTAGCTCTGGAGTTCATACAGCCGGGACCATGAGTCTCGACCTTGAGTAGTTTTTCTGCTTTTGCTTCCGCATGAGTGATTTTGTAGTGAGGATATGATGTACTGGGCATAAGCCCGTATTTTTGCTACTCTGATGTTTTATTCTGTGGACACTCTCTTCGTGGAGTTATATTTATTATGACATGTGATTCTCTGTAGACTGCAATTTGCATTTACTTCATAGTGCTACTTTTCTGTGATCGAAATCGGCCGACAGAATCAGCGCTTTGTGGTGATGACCCTTCAGGGCGTGAAGGAGTCACCGCAAAACGGCGGTTCTGGGCCTAAGACCCCGGTGTCAAAAAAGAAAAGAAAAGGGGGTCTTACAAGTGGTATCAAAGCGAGGTTTCGATCCTCGGACCTGTGGGTTATGGGCCCACCAAAATGGGTGCTGTGGTCTAACTACTTACCCAAATGGGTTGAAATCAATTTTAAATTAAAGTAGACTTCACGGGCTACAATATTCATGTTGGCGACTTTTTACGGTTTAGCACCTAAGGGCCTTGTTTTCCTGATGTAAAAATGTGTATAGTGAAGGGATAAATTATACTATTCATAATAACTAATAATATATCCTAATCTCCAGATCAATCCAACGGCTCACGCATTGTCTTCTACCTCCAGCCGTTGGCTGTGATTTCACCGACCTAGAGGCCATTACAAAGCCATTTTCCGGCCACCCAGCCACCTCCCTGGCCGGCCACCACCGCCACCACCTTCATTGAGGTGGGGGCTATCACCGGGCGGCGGCACGGCCGCCGGAGGGGCGGTTTCCGACGAACCCGATAGGTAGAAAATCCATGGAAAAAGCTGAAATTTGCTCTCCCAATCGGGCTCAATTGAGCCCGATTTCTCTCCTAAACGATCTAAGGATCTAGCCCACGAAGAGAGGAGTAGAGGAGGACCTGGTTTGTGGTTCGATGACGGCGGCGGCGGTGGTCGGCCATGGCGTTTTTCCTCTCCGGCGAGCTTGCCCGAATCCTCGATCCTCCACCAAAACCTTTGATCCAATATGTTATTTTGACTGCCAAGGACGTTCTGAAAGTGATGGGAAGATCAGAAATTGAAATGGGGGGCTGCATAGGGGGATTTATATTTTTTTCATGGGAGGGGAGGTGAAGGGTTGGTTGGCCATGGTGGTTGGGCTCCCCCCATTAGTGTTGGCTGGCTGTAATTGATAGTATTATCATCCCAAGAGGCAAGGGAGAGGAATGGGGACAATGGAGAGGTGAATGGAGTGGCCCATGGCCTCCCTCCATAACTCCTCTCTCTCTTTTCCTCTTTCTCTCTCCTCCATTAAGGAGAAACTCTCATTTTCTCTCTCCTAGTCACCCCTCCGAAATTTAGGTGGCATCCCTCATAAATATCAGCCTCCTAAAGTTAATGGGTCACTCAAGTTGGCTTAGCCCAAGTGGCTTGGGCTTGGTTAGGTCATTTATGCTAGTTTGACCTATTTTAGGGTTGACTTGACTTTGGTCAATTTGACCATTTCGGTCGACCCCAATGGGTCCTTGGTGACCCATTTGCCTCCCCTAAGTTCTATGTAGGGTTGGGTAGGGTTGACTTGGCACCTTGGAGGTCACTTGACCCTTGGTAAAGTCACTTTGACCATTTTAGAGCTAAAGTTGACTTGGGTCAACATGACCATTAGGGTCGACCCCAAGGGGTCCTTGGTGACTCATTGGTCTCCCCTAAGGTCTAGGTAGGGTTATGTAGGGTTACCTTACACTTTGGAGGTCACCTACCCTTAGTAAGGGCACTTTGACCAGATTAGGGGCTCGAGTTGACTTGGGTCAACTTGGCCTCTAGGGCTGACCCCAATGTGCCCTTAGTGACCCATTGACCTCACTTTAGGGTTAGGAGGACATAGGTGGGGTCCACTTGGATAGGGGAAGGTCAATTGACCCTAAGTAGGCTAGTTTGACCCATTTAGGGTTAGGGTTGACTTGGGTCAACTGAGTCTCTTTGATTGACCCCAATGGGTCCTAATGGCTCTAATGGGTCTCCCAAAATGTTTGTGAGTGTTGTGGTAGGGTCTTGGGGTCAAGGTGTAGCCCATGGTTATCCTAAACCATTGTTTAGAGTTCTACTATATGCAGACCATGATGATTTCCAACTTCATGCCTCCTATCTCTTGGCCCATTTCTGGCTTCCTAGGGTTCTATCATGACCTAGTCATGGCCAAAACCACTCTTAGGGGTCTAGTTGGAAATTGGATGTTACACTAAAGGTCCTGTTCATCACATCCATGAACACTGACGGCGCATTGGTCAGCCCAAACGGCATGTCCGTAAACTCGCAATGTCCGTAACTTGCACTGAACGTTATCTTAAGGATATCACTCTCCCTTATCTAATTTAGAGTATGTCGTTGACCCGACCAACTGATCAAGAAGATCATCGATCCGGGGGATCAGGTACTTGTTCTTTTCCGTTAACTTGTTGAGCTCCCGATAATCCACACATAGCCTCAAGCTTCCTTCTTCTAAATAGAGAGGGTCGATGCGCTCCAAGGCGAAGGACTTGGACGCACATGCCCTTGCTCCAACAACTCTTAGAGGTTGCACTTTCAGCTTCGCCATTTCCTTAGGCGCTAGCCGATATGGAGAGCGTGATACAGGCTTTGCACCTGAGACTAGCTCAACCATGAAATCTATCTCCCGTCGAGGCGGGGCTCCAGGAAGATCTCTAGGGAACGCATCAGGGTACTTCGACACCACTGAAATATTAACCCCCGCGGGCTTCGGCTTTGCAACCTCCACTAGAGTACAGAACAGCTCTACAACAGTACAAACCGCCTTCACCACCTGAAGAGCGGCCATCAACGTCTTGCTCGACCTCTTTGAGCTCGTAAGGGTCGTCTCACGACTTGCTCCCAAGTTGACTTCCTTGCTACCGCAGTCTATGTAGGCTTGCTGCTCCGAGAGCCAGTCCATGCCAAATATAACGTCAAACTCCACCAACGGAAGTAACGACGCTTGCAGATCATACTCCTAATTCCCAACCCACAAACTAAGAGCAATGAATTCTACCCTCGCAGAATGAGCACCATTGGACTATAACGCATCCAATGTATCTCTTTCCATCGAAGGAGGTACTCCAAGGCACAATAAAATTCCAAATAAAGGAATGCGAAGCTCCCTAAACGAACGGTGCTCTCGCAAATAAAATACAGTCATAACAAGGCTTAGCACCAGTAGTTCTAAGCTAACATGCACAAGGGTGGCAAGTGTTTAAGGCAAAACTATCTTTAAACCATACCTGTCATCGCAACATCGTGCTTCCTCCAGGTTTTTAGGCACTCACGGGCATAATGCCCCGGCTCCCCACAGTTGTAACATGCTCCTGGGGTTTGGCTTGTAGTTGCCCCCGAAGCTCTGAAAGGAGGGACTAGACCCAAAGTCCTAGCCTTCTTGTACCACTTTCGATATACAGACTTTGAGGTGTTCGACACTTTGAATGCCGCTTTCTTTGCACTAACGTCCTTGACTGCTCCTGACCTAGCTTTCTTACCCTTCTGAGCACCATTCCAACAGTCTCGGGCAAAGTGCCCTTTCTTTCCACAAGTAAAACATGTGTAAGTAGTTTTGCTAGTCGATGTTATAGCCCCTTTGTCCAGCACTCCAACGGATGCAACTCTTATGGGGCTTGCATAGTTCGATACCATGGGCGCTGGCATCGGGAGAGTCTTTCTCAAATCTGCCTCGAAAGATCTAGCTGATTCCACCAAGGCTCGGAATCCCAGTAACTTTGGTCCTAGCAGTAGGACTCGTAACTCGGCGCGCAGGCCAGTATAGAATCTATCGACTGTAGCTTGCTCATTATCCAACTCAAAGCATGGGTAGCGACTTATCATAAGAAATGCTTGCAAATATTCCTCAACTGTGTGCGCTCCCTGCACTAGATGCATATTCAGCTGCTGCCCCAATGGTCTACCAAAGGTCGTCTGCTGCATCACGCCCACCGGCGTTGAAGCCACAACAGGGGCGCAGGGTTGTACATTTCCTCCAAACTGTGCACCCGTCACAACGAACACCGCTTCTACAATCCTTCTAACGGTTTCATATGAAGGAGGAGTCTCAAACACCTCACCGGGTGCACTATTAGCATCAGAAACTCGGCGTTCTGATGGCCCAACACCACTACTGGTCACCTATAGTGGTACAAAACACCGTTAAGCGACCAAATAAAATTGCAAACAGCAATTATGGGAACACGCAGGTTCCCCAAACACGAGTATTTTCATTCCTAAGTGGACATTCATGGGTTCTTTTACCATTATAACGATGACGCACACAATGTGCTCACCACCCCTTAAAAAGAATTCGCCCACGAATTCAGTTTAAGCCCGACCAAAAACCAGTAGTCTGATACCAAATTGTAACACCCCATATCCGTCGCATAGTATATAGCAGTAGGTCCGGCCAGGGCCCGACGCCATATACCACAGACAGACCGGGTGGTTACTTATGGAAACCATCCAACCAATCTCAACGTCCTACACAGAGCATTCTAGCGGAAGCAGTTTATAAAAGTTGTGACAAAGAACCCAGCATTGAAGCATGAATGTCCACTGATACAAAATAGGAATGTTATACAAAATACCCAAAATAAGCCTTAAGGCTTTACAAAATGTTTCACTTGATATTACATGTTTTACAAACCATGGCACGCAGGCCGGTCACACATGAATAAAACAGTAAACACTTCCAAAATAGGCCTTCGAGGGCCGGCTTCGCACTTGGGCTTTAGCCCGCTATTGACCGCTTGGTCCCGCAGCACCTGCAAGCAACATAACCACCGCACGGTGGCAAACAAAAGGGCAACGGTCAGCAATGCTGACCAAATTATAACGATTCCGCCCCCAACTCGGGGCGGCAAAGCTCCTTCCCTGTAATTTTAGTAGCACAAGCGAGCAACATAATAATATTCATTTCATCACAGGCGTAGGCTCCAATGGCCACACACCCCGTGCACGCAGAGCACATTCTCGGTGAACCGATCGATGTCACGTCAGTTAAAGCCATAGACATTCCGGACTCACCACCGCCACTTTGACGGCAAAATCTATGAGCAATTTGTCTTCCCGGCATGGGTCACGACAATTTAAGCCATTGACCGCCGAAGACTCCCATCTATGCCAACGACAAGTGCCACGTAACTTTAGGTCTCTTTAACCCGAACGACATAGAAATGGGTACGGTTCCATCTAACCCGTGCTCACGTCGCAACGATAATTTAAGCCATTTGCGCAGGTCAAACTTCTCCAGAGTCCCATTTTCGTCACACAGTTTCACATAACTTGGTTATGTTCAAGTTGGCTCTCAGGACTCCATGTTGGCAAGATCACGCATCCGCCCAGTTTTCCGGGTGCACCTTAGGGTTATTCCCCAAGATTCCCTGTTGCAATCTACCGCGTAGAAAACCCGAAAAACACCCAATCGCACGGAGTCTTCTCCGGCATTTATGCAATGCAACATCACCGATCCGGACCAACATGTCCGGGTAGGCTTCACACATCATGCCTATGTCCGTTCTCGCTTACGGACTCTAACAACGGGGACTATTCATGTCTACCCGTAGGAACGCCTCCAACTCACCGCAAACTCGCGAGAGCGGGCTTCCTATGCAAAAGAAGGAGAGCTATTCATGCTCAAGAAGAGAATCGTTACCCTTGAGTTCCTCTTTGGCGCCATTGAAAAGTAATCGGATGAAAACCACCGCACTAGCGTTGCCTCCGTGGATCCGGAGTCGGCTCGCGATTCGGAGCTCCGAACCTTCTCCAGTGGCGGGATCTAACTCCTTCTTCCTCCCTTGGCTCTCCTCTCTCTCTAAGGTTTTAGGAAGATGAAACTTATGAAATGTAAGGGTTTTCCAAGTCCATTCACGGGTATATCTCTTCAGGAACAACCCCCAGCCGTTGGATCTCAAAATAAGGAAACGAACGGCTTTGATTCGGGGCTGAAATGCCCAATCTGGACCGAACACGACCTGGCACACGCCCGTGTCCAGGGCCGTGTGCCGCATTCGCCGTCAAAATCGAATCTCCTTGTTGGGTATTGTATCCACGATTACCTAGATTTGAGGAAGCCCCCTGTCAAGCTAAGATGAATTCACAATGTATTTGACGAAACATTTTAAGTTGTACTTGCAGTACCTCCACGCTAAGTGCACACCAATGTCAGGGTGCAGTAGGTCAATATACACGGGTCTGCACGACGTAATCCCTCGTTGAGCAGATCAGTGTGTTGGCCTACGTGTACTCTCTCTATTGGAGTGCACTTATTTTCAAGCACAGGGCCGCTCATATGCAAGAGAAGACAAGGAGCACAGAGGATCAAGGAGCAACTCCTGGGGTGGAAGACGAAAAATCTTCCAAGGCAAATTCGACGAGAATCACCAAGTGATTCTCGCTGAATCGACGAGAATCATTAGTGATTCTCGCCGACTCCTTCTGGCCATCTCAAAATGGTGCCAAGTATGATTCGGCGAGAATCACATGTAATTCCCGCCGAACCAGTGGCCAAGCAGCCCATGTATAAAGTAAAATTCGTTGTGAATCGACAAGTGATTCGACAAGAATCACAAACGATTCTCGACGAATCGTCGAGAATCACTTGGTGATTCTCGCCGATTCGTCGAGAATCGTCCGCGATTCTCGCCGATTTTTACTTGGCGTTTTTCTCAGAATGCTGCTGGACCGGATTCTGCTTCTGGACTAGTTTGAACCGGAATTTGGGGATTCCTTTTGTGGGTCCCACAAACGGTCAAAATTGCTGTATCTTCAGGGTATAAATACATGGGTATTTTGAACAGTAAATCCACGGAGAAGAGAGAAAGAAAACCGAGCCGCGACATAACCCTAAATTCGCGAAATCGCTCCGCTCCGCCGCCGCCGCTCGCGTCAAGTCGTCGCCACCGCTGATCGATCTTCTTCCCGATCTCCGGTGACAGAAGCTTAGCAAAGCTTGTGTCTCACGCGTCTATCCGGAGATCTCTTGTCTCTCGATTTGTTGACCGGCAAAAACTCCCCCGTCCGAATCGATCGAGACGACTGATCCTAGAGTGACCGTTGGTAGACCTAGCTTGCTTCGCTACGAAGTTTAGATCTCCAAGTTCAGCAGCCGCTCTTCATCGTAGCCGCCGATCCCGAAGCTAGCCGCCGCTCGTGTGCCGCCGCCGGTTCCGGGGAGATCTTCTCCAAGAGAGACCAAGGTCGTAGACTCTTCATCGACTTCAAGAACTCGTCGTCGAACAAAGAGGAACACCGTAGTCTCCAAGAGAAGTTTGTATCACGTGTACATTCTACATTTATTTTATTGTATAGGAACCTTTGTTCCGTGTTGTAAGGGTTGGGTGCAACCCGTTTTGTGGGAGTGTTGACTCTCACGTGTGGAAGGGCTCCTTCCGTTAGTGAAGGGATTGGATTTCAATCCCGTTGGAGAAGTGACCGAGTCGTCCCTTGTTGGGGAGATAGGTCGAAGGGGGAAAGTGGATGTACCCAAGTCGGGGAACCACTATAAATTTGCTGTGTATTCTGTGTGCTGTGCTTGTTGTTTTTATTGTGCAGGTACATCCGTAAATTCCGCAAAAGAATCACACGTCACCTATTCCCCCCCCCCATAGGTGCACATAGCTGACACTAGGTGGACTTTCAAGTGGTATCAGAGCGAGGTTGCTCTTCAAAAAGGTTAACACCTTGAGCAGAATCCTGCCACCAGTGTCAGAAGCATGGATCTGGATTATGACGTATTGCCACTCAAACTCCCTGCATGCTCAAAGAATTATTATCCTATCTGGAGGATGAGAGTATTATTTCACCTGGATGCCATCGATCCACGAGCATCCCTCATCCTGGAAGAGGGTCCGTTTATCCCCATGAAGACCTCCGACTCGGGGATCCAAGTGCCCATGTGCATTGCTGAGATGACAGAGATGGAACTCTCATTTTTCCAACTGGACCAGAGGATTCGACAAATTATTATGGATGTCTGGTCTGGAGCCTCTCGCTCCAGGTTGGAAAAATGTAAAACGGCTAAATCTCTGTGGATGATGATCTCAGAGCTGATGGGGGGGTCAGAGAAAGCTGAAATATGCTGCCAATCAGAGGATGAAGCATATGTGGGGGTCCTCACTTCTGAAGATGAATGCAAGGATCCTTCGGATTGCATCAGAGCTCCAGTATCCTTGTCATAGACTGAAGAAGATAGTGAGGAAAGCAGCTCCGACGAGGAAGAAACATTGGTCATTGATTCTAATGACAATAACCCAGATGAGCAGGTATCATCTTCATCCTGTCCCACATCTTTTGACTTTTCTGAAGACAGAAACTGCTCTCCTCCAGAAAATACTGATTCCCTGAAGAGAGCCCTTCAGGAAAGCAATCTACTTGCTGAGGAGCAAGCTCGAGAGATTGCTCGACTGAAGATCTTGTTGGTTCTCCAATTGGCGTCCAACAAGGTCAAGGACTCTAAGATCTCAGCTCTAGAGAATAGTCTAGATAATGAAAAACGTATAGTATCTAACTTTTCCAAAGTTGATGCTATAAAGAGAAAACAAGAAACCGGGTGGATCTCCCGGATTATCCAGGGATGGAGAAATGGGGAAACAGTGTTCCGACCTCCCACTCCAAGCGGGAAGGCAACTCATCATGCCTTCAGGTATGACCACAGGAATAATCGTGGTCACTGCAAGGGTGAATTGTCCCCATGTGGAAACGTCCATAGTGCAAGAGGCGTCATGGCCACCCATGAGGAAATACCTAAGGCTCATTCTGAGCCCTTTGTATTCACGGCCACTGCCACAACAAAGTGTGGATCTGCATGTCCTAGTTCACAGAAGAATTCTCTCCATTCGAGGACACGGGATAGGGAGAATGGAAGTCATGATGTCAGGCGTCATGGTGCCTCAACAAGGAAGATGCCTGAAAGAATGGCACCACCTTCTCGGCCTCATAACGCTCACATCATGCATTCGTTCCACCCTTCATCATGCCTCGATGGAAGAGGAATTTGTGCAACAAGAACATGCCCTATCCCTTTGAGACCTAGGACCGTGACTACATCAGTCACTAGATCAGGTCGAAAACGGCGATACAACATTCACTCTTGTTGGTGCTGCGGCAAAGTGGGACACTTTGCCATTGACTGTTGGCACAACCTCTCTGTGCCCACAGCAAGGGCTTATCCACATTATAGGGACAGAGGTAGTCTTCCAGACAGGTTTTCTCAAGGAAGGCAGTTGCATGCTTATGCTAATAGAAACCTAGGACCCAATATGATTTGGGTTCCTAAGGTGAAGTAATTCTGTTTTGCAGGGTAGTCTAGGTCCCCTTAAATACGATGGGATCTGGACAGTAGGTGGCTCAAGGCTAACTTGGAACAAGCGTCTGCAATAACAGATTTGCTACCTGTTGAGCATACTCACTTTAAGCTACTAATGTGTTCTACCTGTGGGACTAAGACGATGACTCTCCAAATCCCAGGTAAGTTTGATCAGTTCAAGGACTTGTGTCATGATGCATCCTCATTCAAAGTATATATATATATATATATTTCTATCCTTGTGTATACGAATACTTATGCTTATCACGAGGCATGCAAACCATTACACAACAATAAAAGGTTAACAAAGATATGTCATTGCGAATTTCGACACATCACAATTGACATCAAGAAGTGTCTGGAGAAGTCTCGCTCAAATCCGAATAGATTGTCTTTATAATAAACATGTATTTATTAATCTTGTATTAACTTGACATTCGAAGAATTTGAAAATGGTGCAATGCTTCCCAAAGTAGTCAAGAAAAACATCATTACATACTCCGAATCCCGGCCACCCATTTTATATCTCACCAAATTAGACAAATCCCGCCGAATCCCGCCGAAGGAGCTCGCCGACCGCTCGGCTTCCTTAAGTATCCCGACGACTTATATAAATCCCGCCGAAAGACTATCTCCGCCTGTTCGCCTTCCTCACGACTCGCGCAAGAGAACACTCGACGACCCTCGCGCAAGAGAACTCCCGACGACTCGCGCAAGTGCACTTCCGCGGATTCGCTGAAACCCGCAGCCTCCGACGATCTCGTCGACGCCAAGAGAGTTCTCATCGAATCGCTGCTGTGTGACCATCCTCTCCCCGTGAGATTCTAGCAAGGCCGAACCCCACAAGGTTCTCGCGAAGTGTCCCTGTGACCGCAAGGTTCTAGCAAGGCCGCACCCCACGGGATACTCTTCCCTCCACCGAAGATCTTCCCGAAGCTCATCAACTCTCTTCCGTGTAAGCCCTTAGGTAACCCTCTCCTCACCCGCACTTGGACGCGCTCACTAGTGATGCTTTCTTTTTGAATGTTCACTAATGCTTAGAGTAGGGCTTCCCTCCAGATCTTCAATGGCTCCAAGGACTACTGCAGGCTTGATTTCTGGCTGCGAGCTGGTTCGCACTGGATTCTCTCATGCCTCGGACGAGTTCCGAAATATCATTCTCATGCTGGAAGAGGCCGGGCTAACCTTCATATTGGAGCACCCTTGCAAAGTCCTGGATAAAGAGGTGCTGGAGTTCTTCTCTACCGCAAGACTCCGAGATAGAGACTCCATCATCAAAAGCAAGGTTGCTGGGACAAAAGTAAAGATGTCTGCCAGTAAGCTAACTCGATACCTGCAGCTTTCCAGTTCAGAGGAGGAGGACTATCTGGAGGACGAGGACAAAGCCAGAACTCTCCTGTTCTGCGGTCTTCCAAGAGGCACTCGATCAGTAAAGCGAAAAGAGATGAATGAAGAAGGGAAGCTCCTATCTGACGTAATAGGAAAAGTGCTTATCTGCAAGCCAGGGTCCCATGATCATATCTCCGGAGATATGTTCAAAATTCTCACAGCTGTGGTCTGCCGAAAGAGGTTCAACTGGGGGGAGTTGCTGTTCCAAAAAATCAAGGACACTCTGGGCACTCCAAGTTTCGGCCGCATCATCAGTCTATATCTCAACCAGCTCAACGGAGACAAGTTCGACATGAGCAAAGGAGTTCCTCTCCACTACTTGAAAAAGATGGATGCTACTGTGTTTGATCGATGGGAGCGGCGCATCGGGCAGCCTGCTGTAGAAGAGCATGAGGAAGTATCTCCCGCAGCCTCCCCCCGTGAAATTCCTGATACCCTGACTGCAGGAATCGAGGGGGAGACTCTACCCACTCATATGGATATAATATCTGAAATCGCCCAGGTGGCCAAGGATGCGGTAGCCGCAATTCCTGAAGTAAGTGAACCTGAGATGGAGGATGAGGAGGTCCTGAACAGAAATAGTCACGGAACCGAAGCTGCTGATATTGATGAATTCTTGGATGAGGACGGAGAGGACGATGTAAATGAGGGCCATGAAGTGTTGGAGTCTCCAGATACTGTTGAACCTCCTTCTGATAAGTCTGCACCAGTGGAGGGGGAGTTAAATAAATCTACAGAGGCCGCCCACACTCCTCCTGTAGAGACTGTGATGGTATCCAGCTCCACCGATGCGTCTGCTGACGAGCAAGAGCAAGGCCAAGAAGTGCCTCCGGCTATTCCATTACGAGATGACCTAGCCATTCACACCGTACATATAATTCAGGGCATCGTGAATGAGCTTAAAACCTCTTTTGATAAAGCTCAGAAAACAATGCTGCAAGAGATTAAGACTTCTGAACATCTCATGCTGAAGAATATGGTGGCAATCAACCATAAGCTGGACGTAATGGAGAAGAAATTCGAAGAAAAGTATAACGCGGCCGGCGACGCTGTCACACTGTTAATGGCCGGCTTGAAAAAGAATACTGATACTCTGGCTGTTGTCAATCAGAACGCTCACGTTGTAGCCAACAATATTCAGAAATTTGATGGTAACATGGTCACTTTAAATGCAAATCAGCAGGCCCTAATCACTGAATTCGGCAAGACAACTAAGCATATTGATGACTCCTTGCACTCATATGCCAATTGCATAGCTGACGAAGCCAAAAAGGGGGAGAAGGAGTATATCGCTAAGCTGGTCGAGCTCCAAGAAAGCATGGATGCAAACTTTGCCCAATCAAGCAAATACGTCTATGAGAGTTGCTGGTGGATGCTACAACAGGCACTGGGCACGTTGGGCGTCGTCCTACCTGACCAACCTGCCGGTATTCAGGTTCCTGAGACTTCTAAGGCTGCTGAGGAAGTAAATATTGCTGAGGCTGTAAGTACAAGTGCTGCAGAAATTTTCACTGATGAAGCTGATGCTAGGGCCATCTCCAAATCCAAGCTGAGGAGTATGTTTGACCAGGAGGCTTTAGCTAAAGCCAGGGGAAAGAGGAAAGTTCAGGAAGGGACATCCAAGGAGACACATGCTGCAAAGAGAATTCGAATGAATGAGGAGGATGTACGAAATGAAAGGTGGAGTCCAGTCTCAAGGAACATCATCTTAGACACCTTCCGGCTGTACGAAAGAGGAGAGATCAATCGAAATGAAGCATATAGCCAGTACGAATGGGAAACGCACAAAGCATTTGAAGCAAAACGCAACATTTTCTTCAGAAACAACAAGGATCCAGACAATGTTGCTCCTCCTAGGTACTACCCGAAGCCCAAGGAATACACGGAAAGGCAAAACAAAAAGTACTTGGCTCAAACTCTGAAGGGTGACGTAGCTAAGGACAAATAGTCATTATTTTATAGCTGGTCACTGTGTCTTAAGAACGTTTAATGATTATTACTGTCATATGAACAATTCTGAATTATATGTGAATATATTTCTCTTGGTATATATATATATATATTCTTGAATGTGTGAATGACTCAAGTCCTGTTCTGATTGCATATATTCCCTTGTGTTGCATATTTAATTTTTTAAATGCTATAATTATTATTTGATAGGTGTTATTCATCTTAGCTAGTAGGGTTTTGGCTTCGTCAAATAGGGGGAGATTGTTGGGTATTGTATCCACGATTACCTAGATTTGAGGAAGCCCCCTGTCAAGCTAAGATGAATTCACAATGTATTTGACGAAACATTTTAAGTTGTACTTGCAGTACCTCCACGCTAAGTGCACACCAATGTCAGGGTGCAGTAGGTCAATATACACGGGTCTGCACGACGTAATCCCTCGTTGAGCAGATCAGTGTGTTGGCCTACGTGTACTCTCTCTATTGGAGTGCACTTATTTTCAAGCACAGGGCCGCTCATATGCAAGAGAAGACAAGGAGCACAGAGGATCAAGGAGCAACTCCTGGGGTGGAAGACGAAAAATCTTCCAAGACAAATTCGACGAGAATCACCAAGTGATTCTCGCCGATTCGGCGAGAATCACTAGTGATTCTCGCCGAATCGACGAGAATCATTAGTGATTCTCGCCGACTCCTTCTGGCCATCTCAAAATGGTGCCAAGTATGATTCGGCGAGAATCACATGTAATTCCCGTCGAACCAGTGGCCAAGCAGCCCATGTATAAAGTAAAATTCGTTGAGAATCGACAAGTGATTCGACGAGAATCACAAACGATTCTCGACGAATCGTCGAGAATCACTTGGTGATTCTCGCCGATTCGTCGAGAATCGTCCGCGATTCTCGCCGATTTTTACTTGGCGTTTTTCTCAGAATGCTGCTGGACCGGATTCTGCTTCTGGACTAGTTTGAACCGGAATTTGGGGATTCCTTTTGTGGGTCCCACAAACGGTCAAAATTGCTGTATCTTCAGGGTATAAATACATGGGTATTTTGAACAGTAAATCCACGGAGAAGAGAGAAAGAAAACCGAGCCGCGACATAACCCTAAATTCGCGAAATCGCTCCGCTCCGCCGCCGCCGCTCGCGTCAAGTCGTCGCCACCGCTGATCGATCTTCTTCCCGATCTCCGGTGACAGAAGCTTAGCAAAGCTTGTGTCTCACGCGTCTATCCGGAGATCTCTTGTCTCTCGATTTGTTGACCGGGAAAAACTCCCCCGTCCGAATCGATCGAGACGACTGATGCTAGAGTGACCGTTGGTAGACCTAGCTTGCTTCGCTACGAAGTTTAGATCTCCAAGTTCAGCAGCCGCTCTTCATCGTAGCCGCCGATCCCGAAGCTAGCCGCCGCTCGTGTGCCGCCGCCGGTTCCGGGGAGATCTTCTCCAAGAGAGACCAAGGTCGTAGACTCTTCATCGACTTCAAGAACTCGTCGTCGAACAAAGAGGAACACCGTAGTCTCCAAGAGAAGTTTGTATCACGTGTACATTCTACATTTATTTTATTGTATAGGAACCTTTGTTCCGTGTTGTAAGGGTTGGGTGCAACCCGTTTTGTGGGAGTGTTGACTCTCACGTGTGGAAGGGCTCCTTCCGTTAGTGAAGGGATTGGATTTCAATCCCGTTGGAGAAGTGACCGAGTCGTCCCTTGTTGGGGAGATAGGTCGAAGGGGGAAAGTGGATGTACCCAAGTCGGGGAACCACTATAAATTTGCTGTGTATTCTGTGTGCTGTGCTTGTTGTTTTTATTATGCAGGTACATCCGTAAATTCCGCAAAAGAATCACACGTCACCTATTCCCCCCCCCCCCATAGGTGCACATAGCTGACACTAGGTGGACTTTCACTCCTGGAACCTCACACGGGTATCGAACACGCCCGTGTTCGAGCTGACACGCCCGTGTTCCACCTCACACGGCCGTGTGACCGGCCGTGTACCCCATGATTTTTCCCCAAAATCAACCCGAGCACTGCACGGGTTCTAGGACACGCCCGTGTCCTTACCCGTGTCACCTTGACACGCCTGGACCCCAGGCCGTGTACACGGCCTCGATATTTCGTCGAGCGAAGATCTTCTACCTGATGATACGGCCTTGGACACGCCCGTGTCCTAGGCCGTGTGCCTTGTCTCGACGATCGTCGAGCGAATCTCGTCGACTCCCCGGGATGATCGTCGACACGGGTCGACACGCCCTGCGACACGCCCGTGTCGCAGGCCGTGTGCCCAGTCTCGACGAATCGTCGAGCGAATCTCGACGACTCCCCTGGACGATCGTCGACACGGCCGACACGCCCTGCGACACGCCCGTATCGCAGGCCGTGTACCCAGTCTCAACGAATCGTCGAGCGAATCTCGACGACTTCGTGGCTAAGTGTCGACACGGGTCGACACGCCCTGGGACACGCCCGTATCCCAGGCCGTGTGCCTGCTGCCAGAACCCAAACTGGCCCAAAACGTCCCCCTTTTGCTCCTTTGAGTTTCGGGGCGTTACACAGGATGCCGAGACGGCGGAACAACTGCGCTCGCGCGTGGCGGCTTTGGAGGAGGAGGTCCAGGCATTGACGGCTGAGAACTCGCGTCTTCGGGCTGATGCTGCGTCGTCGTCTCCCCGCGAGCCTTTCAGTACACCTCCGCCACATTACTCCCACGAGGAAGTTGAGGAGCAGTGCTGAGACGCCGGTGTCCGTGCGGCAGAGCTGGTGCTGCAAATGATGAAGGATCTGGGTGTTGTGAAGGATGAATCTGAGACCGTGACAGCGCGCGACTTGGTCCCTGAACTATATAGCGAGGAGAGCGATGATTCTTCATCTGGCGAGGAGGACTGATATGCCGCCTCCAAGATTTAGAATCACTCTCTCCTCCTGTTAGTGTTGTAAAAACTTTAAACCATATTTTTGTGGAATCTGTCAAGTGACGAGCGAATTCTTTATTTTGTGAAGTTAATCCTTAGTTGGCTCTGGTCTGCGAGACGGTGTTATCCTCCCATCTCGCTGCCTAGCCTTTTCTGTTTTGTCCTCTTTTCTGACTTATGCGAGACGCCTCCCTGACCACCTCACACCCGCGAGGCGGTGCGATACCTTGTCTTGCGAGTGTCCCACTCGCGAAGGCGAGACCATCCTCGAGATCGCCTGCTGCGAGTGCCGCCACTCGCCTCACTCCTCCCCTTTTTATTTAGTTCAGTTCTTGTCCCCTAGGATCAGGTTGAGATGCTAAGGTGTAAAGTCGCTTTCAAGGAGACTTTTTCCATTATTCTGCCAAAGTGAATTTACTGCCCTGCCAGCTTGATACTGATGAAGATGCCTTAACCCAAAACCCTCCCCCACAGGCGAGCCTACGGACCTGACAGCTAGATGAGAGACTGCGCAGCGGGTCTACCTGGGGCCGCGCCGAGCTCAGGGTGCCAATCAAGATCTCAAACCAAAACCTATCCACCACAGGCGAGCCTTCGGACCTGCCAGCTAGATGAGAGCCTGCGCAGCGGGTCTACCTGGGGCCGAGCCGAGCTCGGGGTGCCGATGAAGATCTCAAACCAAAACCTATCCCCCACAGGTGAGCCTTCGGACCTGCCAGCTAGATGAGAGCCTGCGCAGCGGGTCTACCTGGGGCCGAGCCGAGCTCGGGGTACCGATGAAGATCTCAAACCAAAACCTATCCCCCACAAGCGAGCCTTCGGACCTGCCAGCTAGATGAGAGCCTGCGCAGCAGGTCTACCTGGGGACGAGCCGAGCTCGGGGTGCCGATGAAGATCTTAAACCAAAACCTATCCCCCACAGGCGAGCCTTCGGACCTGCCAGCTAGATGAGAGCCTGCGCAGCGGGACTACCTGGGGCCGAGTCGAGCTCGGGGTGCCGATGAAGATATCAAACCAAAACCTATCCCCCACAGGCGAGCCTTCGGACCTGCCAGCTAGATGAGAGCCTGCGCAGCGGGTCTACCTGGGGCCGAGCCGAGCTCGGGGTGCCGATGAAGATCTCAAACCAAAACCTATCCCCCACAGGTGAGCCTTCGGACCTGCCAGCTAGATGAGAGCCTGCGCAGCGGGTCTACCTGGGGCCGAGCCGAGCTCAGGGTGCCGATGAAGATCTCAAACCAAAACCTATCCCCCACAAGCGAGCCTTCGGACCTGCCAGCTAGATGAGAGCCTGCGCAGCAGGTCTACCTGGGGCCGAGCTGAGCTCTGGGTACCGATGAAGATCTCAAACCAAAACCCATCCCCCAAAGGCGAGCCTTCGGACCAGCCAGCTAGATGAGAGCCTGCGCAGCGGGTCTACCTGGGGCCGAGCCAAGCTCGGGGTGCCGATGAAGATCTTAAACCAAAACCTATCCCCCAAAGGCGAGCCTTCGGACCTGCCAGCTAGATGAGAGCCTGCGCAGCGGGTCTACCTGGGGCCGAGCCGAGCTCGGGGTGCCGATGAAGATCTCAAACCAAAACCTATCCCCCACAGGCGAGCCTTCAGACCTGCCAGCTAGATGAGAGCCTGCGCAGCGGGTCTACCTGGGGCCGAGCCGAGCTCGGGGTGCCGATGAAGATCTCAAACCAAAACCTATCCCCCACAGGCGAGCCTTCGGACCTGCCAGCTAGATGAGAGCCTGCGCAGCGGGTCTACCTGGGGCCGATCCGAGCTCGGGGTACCGATGAAGATCTCAAACCAAAACCTATCCCCCACAGACGAGCCTTCGGACCTGCCAGCTAGATGAGAGCCTACGCAGCGGGTCTACCTGGGGCCGAGCCGAGCTCAGGGTGTCGATGAAGATCTCAAACCAAAACCTATCCCCCACAGGCGAGCCTTCGGACCTGCCAGCTAGATGAGAGCCTGCGCAGCGGGTCTACCTGGGGCCGAGCCGAGCTCGGGGTACCGATGAAGATCTTAAACCAAAACCTATCCCCCACAGGCGAGCCTTCGGACCTGCCAGCTAGATGAGAGCCTGCACAGCGGGTCTTCCTGGGGCTGAGCCGAGCTCGGGGTGCCGATGAAGATCTCAAACCAAAACCTATCCCCCACAGGCGAGCCTTCGAACCTGCCAGCTAGATGAGAGCCTGCGCAGCGGGTCTACCTGGGGCCGAGCCGAGCTCGGGGTGCCGATGAAGATCTTAAACCAAAACCTGTCCCCCACAGGCGAGCCTTCAGACCTGCCAGCTAGATAAGAGCCTGCGCAGCGGGTCTACCTGGGGCCGAGCCGAGCTCGGGGTGCCGATGAAGATCTCAAACCAAAACCTATCCCCCATAGGCGAGCCTTCGGACCTGCCAGCTAGATGAGAGCCTGCGCAGCGGGTCTACCTGGGGCCGAGCCGAGCTCGGGGTACCGATGAAGATCTCAAACCAAAACCTATCCCCCACAGGCGAGCCTTCGGACCTGCCAGCTAGATGAGAGCCTGCGCAGCGGGTCTACCTGGGGCCGAGCCGAGCACGGGGTGCCGATGAAGATCTCAAACCAAAACCTATCCCCCACACGCGAGCCTTCGGACCTGCCAGCTAGATGAGAGCCTGCGCAGCGGGTCTACCTGGGGCCGAGCCGAGCTCGGGGTACCGATGAAGATCTCAAACCAAAACCTATCCCCCACAGGCGAGCCTTCGGACCTGCCAGCTAGATGAGAGCCTGCGCAGCGGGTCTACCTGGGGCCGAGCCGAGCTCGGGGTGCCGATGAAGATCTCAAACCAAAACCTATCCCCCACAGGCGAGCCTTCAGACCTGCCAGCTAGATGAGAGCCTGCGCAGCGGGTCTACCTGGGGCCGAGCCGAGCTCGGGGAGCCGATGAAGATCTTAAATCAAAACCTATCCCCCACAGGCGAGCCTTCGGACCTGCCAGCTAGATGAGAGCCTGCGCAGCGGGTCTACCTGGGGTCGAGCCGAGCTCGGGGTGCCGATGAAGATCTCAAACCAAAACCTATCCCCCCACAGGCGAGCCTTCGGACCTGCCAGCTAGATGAGAGCCTGCGCAGCGGGTCTACCTGGGGCCGAGCCGAGCTCGGGGTGCCGATGAAGATACCTCGATCCTGCCTTTAGGACTTCACAATAGGAAAAAATAAGAGATGTTTTGAGAAATATATTATATTGATCATGCTTTGAGTACATATCTACCGCTCTCCCTTTTCATGGGTAGAAGCGTTTTAAGTCATCCCCACTCCATGAATGGTTCAAGGTTCTACCCTCCATATCCTGGAGGTAGTAACCCCTGCTTTCAACACTCTCTCTACAATATAAGGTCCCTCCCAATTTGGATTGAGCTTTCCCACCGGGGCGGACCTCCCTGCCGCATCAACCTTTTTTAGTACTAGGTCTCCTTCCGCGAATTGCTTTATCCTGATATGCTTGTCGAAGTGTTTTGCCATTCGACGCTTGATCTCTTCCTGTCTGACGGCTGCTACGTTTCGCAGCTCCTCTGCCAGGTCTAGTGAGAGGCGCATGCCTTCTTCGTTTTCCATCCTCCATGCCTCGTCTCCATCACCTGCAGCCGCAACTCGTGGGGATCGGACCTCGAACTCTACCGGTAGTACCGCCTCACAACCATGGGAAAGCTTGAAAGGGGTCTCGCCAGTGGCCGTGTTCGGGGTTGTTCTTAGAGCCCACAGGACCGAAGGGAGCTGCTCTACCCAATTCCCTCTCAGATTCTCCACCTTCTTCTTTAGCAAGTTAACGATAATCTTGTTTGCCGCCTCCACCTGACCGTTGCTTCTGGGGTGGTGGATGGAGGCAAACCTGAGGTCGATGCCCAGCTAAGTGCAGAAGCTGATGAACTCTTCACTAGCAAACTGGGGGACGTTATCCGTGACAATGGCCTGAGGCAGCCCGTGCCTGCAGATGATCTCCCCCCAGACGAAGTTCCTGATGACTTGTGAGGTCACCTTTGCTAGCGCCTTAACCTCCAGCCACTTGGAGAAGTAATCTATCATGACCAGGAGGAATCTTCTTTGTCCACTAGCTGGATGGAAAGGCCCAACTAAATCCATTCCCCAAATGGCGAAAGGCCATGGTGCTGTGATGCTTCAGAGCTTTTGAGCCGGCAAGAGCTAGAGGGGGGCGTAGAGCTGGCATTTTCGGCATTTCCTCGCAAACTCTATCGCGTCCTTCTTCAGGGTGGGCCAGAAGTATCCCTGTCTGACCACCCTTTCTTCCAACGTCCTCCCTCCGGAATGACTACCACATTCCCCGGAGTGCACCTCCTCCAGAATGTGTCTGGTCTCCTCCTCCGTCACACATCGAGCTAGGAGACCTGAAAGCATTCTCCGGTGCAGCCCTCCTTCATGCATGAGATAATGAGCCGCCTTAAGGCGGAAGTTTCTTGCCTCCTTGACCCCCTCAGGGAGGGTTCCTGTCAGAAAGAAGGTAACGAAGGGATCTACCCATGAGGGCCGCCGATCCACCTCCATTAGCTCCCTCTCTTCGATCGCTGGATGGAATAAATCAGCCAGGGCACCCCCTTCCCAAGGTCTGAACTTAGCCAATCGATCGGCAGCAGTGTTCTCTTCTCTGGGGACGTGCTGGATGGAGAACGTCCGGAACCCCCCGATGATTGTCCTCACCTTGGACAAATATTTCACAAGGGTGGGCTCCCGAGCATCGAACTCTCCACGTATCTGAGATGCCACCACTAATGAATCTGTGAAAACCTTAATGTCCTTAATCTCGAGCTCCTTAGCCAAGAGAAGGCCGGCTATCAATTCCTCATACTCTGCTTGGTTGTTGGTTGTGGGAAAATGCAAGGCGACGGCTTATTTTATGGTTACCCCCTGAGGACTTGTTAGTACCACCCCTGCTCCAAGGGAGTGCTTTCCCGAGGCCCCGTCGACCATTATCTTCCATGCCTCCAGTGGCCGCGGCTCCTCGGCCCCGACCTCCGCGACGTAGTCTACCAAGAAGTCGGCCACCACCTGCGCCTTAATGGAGAGCCTTGGTACGAACGAAATGTTGAATTCACTCAACTCGATAGACCACTTGGCCAGCCTACCCGAGTGCTCTACTCCTTCAAAAATCTTTCGGAGAGGATGGTCCGTCACCACCCTAATCGAATGTGCCTGGAAATATGGCCGGAGCTTCCTGGCCGAAACAACCAAGGCGTATGCCAGCTTTTCTAGGATAGGATAATGAAGCTCCGCCTTCCTTAGGATCCTGCTAACATAATAAATAGACAGCTGCTTTTTTCCCTCTTCTCTGACTAGGACAGAGCTCACCGCCTCTGCTCCCACTCCTAGGTACAAGGTCAGATCTTCCCCCTCTTTTGGGCTTTGAAGTAGAGGAGCCAGGGAGAGTTGCTCCTTCAGCTTTTGAAAAGCTTCTTCGCAGTCCTCAGTCCATTCAAATCTCTGATTCCCTCGTAGTACTTTAAAGAAAGGTGAGCACTTCTCCCCTGAACTGGAGAGGAATCTGCTAAGGCCGGCCAGCTTTCCTGTCAAGTGCTGCACCTCCTTAGCATTTCGAGGTGGTTCTAGCTCCAGAATGACTTTTACTTTATCAGGATTAGGTTCTACCCCTGCCGGGGTCAGAAGGTGCCCAAGGAATTTCCCACGGCTTGCCCCAAAAACACATTTTAAGGGGTTCAACCTCATTTTGAACTTCCTCAAGGTGACGAACGTCTCCTCCAGGTCCTGGAGATGCGAGTTCACTCCCTTGCTCTTTACCATGAGATCATCAACGTAGACTTCTAGGTTCCGACCCCTTTGGCCCTGGAAAACTCGATCCATCATCCGCTGGTATGTTGCTCCCGCATTTTTAACCCAAAGGGCATCATGTTATAACTAAAGCACCCCTCCCTTGTGATGAAGGAGACGTCCTTGACATCTGGAGGGTCCATCCGGATCTGATGGTAACCTGAAAAAGCATCTAGAAAACTCATAACAGAAAAACCAACGGCTGAATCAACCAGCGCGTCGATTCGAGGCAGGGGGTAGCAATCCTCAGGGCATGATTTATTTAATAAAGAAAAGTCAATACACATTCTCCATTTTCCTCCTCCCTTCTTCACCATTACTACATTGGAGATCCAGCTTGGATACTGGATCTCTGAGATGAAGCCCGCCTCCAGGAGCTTCTTGACCTCCTCGCGAATGGGCTCCTCTAGTTTGGTGGCGATGACTCTCATCTTCTGATGTATGGGGCGCGTCTGAGGGTCCAGATTTAGGCGGTGGCAGGCCACGTCCGCATCAATGCCCGACATGTCTGCCGTGCTCCAAGCGAAGACGTCGACATTGCTCTGAATGCAGGCCCGCATCCGCTCCTGGTCCTCAGGGCTCAAGCCCCCGCTGATCCGCACCCTTTGTACTTGCCCCTGGCTGGTGTGGACCTCCATCTCCACCACTTCTTCGGCCACCTCTAGCCGCGACTGCTCCCAATCGTCCCTTGCTTCTTCCTCCTGCTCCGGCTCTTCCTCCCCTCCTGCTCCCTTGACTTCCATCACCTCGTCCTGCTGTAGCTCAATTTCCATGCCCCTCCGGGTCTCCTCCTCAGCCTCTTCTCCTCCCACTTCCTCCTGCCTTCCCTTCTGTGGCTTCAACTACCCGCTCCTCTGGACCTCCTGCACACCTCCTCTTCTCTGCTCCCCCTCGATCTCCATGGCCCCCTCCGGGCTCCCTTGCTGCTGCTCGGCCTCTACACCCCCCTGGGCCTTCTGCATGTCTCCTCCTTGCTGCTTCTCAGTCTCCTCTCCCCCGACTTCCTCTTCGGTTCCTTCTCTTGCTTCCTCTGGACTCACCTCCTTTTCCCCGACAGCTTCTTCATGTGCTGCTATCTCTTTTTCCAACCTCTTTGCTTCTACCATCCAAGATATGGTGTTGACCGTTGTGACGTAGCACTGTCTCGCCACTTTCGGATCCCCCCTGACCCTGACCTGCACCCCTCCATTGTTAAACTTGAGACATTGATGGAAAGAGTAGGGGACGCAGCGAAAGGCGCTAATGAGGGGACGCCCAAAGATGGCGCTGTAGCTGCTCGGGGCGTCTACAATCACGAACCGGCAGTTCCGTGACACGCCCCCAACCTCACGTGCAGCCCTACTCCCCCTTCCACTTCCTTTCTTTCCCCGGAGAATCCGAACAACGGTCCGTCCGAGGCCAAGATCCTTTTGGTTTCCACCTGCATCTCATCGAAGGCCCTTTTAAAAATCACATTTACGGAGCTCCCATTATCCACCAGGATCTTGGAGACCGTAAAGTTTTCCACCGCTGTCTGGATTACCAAGGCATCGCAGAACGGGTCCTCGTACTCTGGCATATCCTCTGAAGAAAAAGTAATTTTTTCCAGCGGGGGTGGGGTTTGGGAGGTTGAGGCTACCCCCTTCCGGAACATGGTCTGGAGGCTCCCCTTCCGGGTGGCCTCGATCCCAATCCCTCCGTGGATGGCCCCGATTCCCCCCCGTGTACCCACATCCACCCGGTCCTCGCACCTATCCTCCGCCTCCCCTTGCTGCACTTCCACGATCCTTACCGGTGGATCCTGCCCCCTCCATCCCCTGGCCTCTCTCATCTCCAAGAACTCTGGGCACGTGGCTGTTGCGTGACCTCCCTCCTGATGGAAGTCACAGAAAAGCAACGCCACGCCACCCCTTCTTCCTTCTCCTCTTCCTCTTCTTCCTCCTCCTCGAGCTCCTCTTCCTCGACCGATCCCCATTGCCTCCTGCTGATGCTGAAAACGATCCCTCACTCCCTGTCTCCATGTCGGTTGGTCGAACCTCCTTGGCTCCCGGAAGTTATCCCTTCCCTGGAAGCCTCTTCCTAACTCCTGGGGGCGACCCTCATGAGGCCTCCAACCTATCCGGTTGTTCGGCTCTCGGCCCCCCCGGTGATTCTGTCCTTGGTGCCCCTGGCCTCGGGGTTCCTCCCTCCTTCTCTCTTCTCTCTGCTCCCTCTGCTCCTTTTGATTTCCCACTCCTGGTTGAAAGATATGGTACCTAAACACCTAGAGGGGGGGGGGGGGTGAATAGGTGACCTAATCCTTTTCTAACTTTGTTGGCAGCCACTCAGTTATATCACAGATTTCTAACTACTTTTGCACATCAAACAGCAATAACAAAACATACACAGCAAATCCACAACACAATCACAGTACAGCACACAGTGTTTTATAGTGGTTCCCCAAGATATGGGTACATCCACTTTCCCCCTTCGCCTATCTAGTAGTGTACTAGATTCTTCCAAACTTCTCCACTGTCTCAGAACCCAAATTGGTTCCTACCTCAGGCCCAAAGCCTTACAACTCAGCTTTATCCCAAAGCCTACACTCAGCCACAAGGGCCTACACTCAGCCAACCAAGGCCTACACTCAGCCAACAAGGCCTACACTCAGAGATCACAATCTCCTACACTCAGGCTAACAAGCCCTACCCTCAGCCTTTATAATTATAGGCTTACAAATCACTCAGATCCAATGGATCCTACAAGATAAAAATATTTTACAAATATTGACTCTACAACTCAGAAATAAAAGAGGGGAGTTGAGAGTTTCTTTATGAGTTCTCGGAAGAACTCAGCTGGATTCACCCTGACTTAGCTTTCTTCAAAGCTTCTTGAGTAGAACTGAATAAGACTGAATCCTCTGCAGTTGTTCCTTGACCTCTGCTACTTAAGACCCAGACTTGAATCTGAATCTTTCTTCTCAGCCTAGTTCCAGAGGCTGATTTCTTGGAAGGAGCCCTCTCTCTCCAACTTCTTAGATCTGCACTTGGACTGCTAGATCTTCTTGTGTTGATGCTTTGAGTACCACTTTAATGATTACTTCAACAACTTTATTTTTCTTTCTCAACCACAATTTCTGTAAACTGTGGGTGCCTATTTATAGGCCTTCTTCATGGTAACCGGCTGGTCCGGTTCATAACTGACTTCTGACATCTCTGACAGTTGCTGTAGACCGGCTGGATCGGCAGCTGTCAAGTCATCCAGTCACTTCTTGAAATTCTTTAACTGTTTGTAAGTGTCGAGACTTTCTGTCTTTAAGTGTCGACACTTATAGTCCAAGTGTCGACACATGTTGTGTAAGTGTCGACACAAGTCTACAAGGTGTTGACACAATTCCTTGTATGTCTCGACACAGATTCTTCTTCAGGTGTCGACACTGAAATTAAGTGTCGACACAAGTACTTGATCTTCTATCTTTAACTGAATTCTTCTAAGTGTCGACACATCTCCTTTGTGTCGACACTTCTTGTGTTGAATCTGTCAAGTGTCGACACTGCTTCTAGGTGTCGACACATAGTATTTTATGTTGATTCTTGCTGAATGTCGACACAGCTCCTTGTGTCGACACACCTTCTTCTTGTTGAGACTTCAGCTGAGTGTCGACACATTCCCATAGTGTCGACACTTGTACTTAGAATAATTTGTTATTCTTTCTGTTCTTTGCTGAGTGTCGACACAGCTCCTTGTGTCGACATTTTCTTCAAGTGTTGAGTCTTTAGCTAAGTGTCGACACATTGTGCTGGGTGTCGACACTTTCTTCAAGTGTTGACTCTTCTGGTTGTGTGTCGACACATTGTGTTGAGTGTCGACACATACTTCAAATGCTGACTCCTCTATTGAGTGTCGACACATTGTGCTGGGTGTCGACACTTACTTCAAGTGCTGACTCTTCTGCATAGTGTCGACACATTGTGTTGAGTTTCGACACTTGTACTTAGACTCTGCAGACTTTTGCTGAGTGTCGACACAGCTCCAAGTGTCGACACTTTCTGGTGTAGACACAGCTTCACTGGGTGTCGACACAGCTCCTTGTGTCGACACTTTCTGTCTGCACTTTTCTTCACTGAGTGTCGACACAGCTCCAAGTGTCGACACATACTGACTGGTGTCGACTCTGCATCCCAGGTGTCGACACAATGACTCCAAGTGTCAACACAGCTTGTCTGGGTGTCGACACAAGTCTTCTTAAGTGTCGACACTTTCCCTCTGAGTGTCGACACATGGACTTAGAAACTTTTTGCTTCAGTCCAGTACTTTCTTAACCTGCACAAGTAACTCAAACATACATCAAATACATTATGATGTATATCATTGAGTTGGGTGAGGCTTCTTCAAATCAGGTACATTTGACCAATGTACCCAACAATCTCCCCCTATTTGGAGAAGTCATAACACTTAGTCAATGATATACACCATTCATAATTAAAAATTACAAAATGATATAAAGTAGATTATCAACAGCAGGGTAAACATAAACATGTAATAATACACACATGTATACGCATTCAACATTGCAGAACAAACAAGAAATAGACACATTTACAGAACAATCATGAAATATGTTTATCATATATTGTTCTAACATTGTTCCTTATACATTTTCAATAGTTTACAAAAATGTTTTTCATTCAAAAGATTACAACAATCTTCAAGTAAATTCCTAATCTATTTCTGGTCTGGTTCTTTGATAACAATGCCTTTGCCAGATTGGACTTGAGCTTTGACAGGGGCTTCAGCAGTTGCAGCATCAGCAGGCTTCTTGCCTTTTAAGTCCTTCTTCTTCAGCTCTTCTGCTTTGATTTTCTGCCTCTCAAAGTAGTGATATGGCTTGGGGAAGTACTTGCTAGGCTCCACAGCAGTAGGAGGTAGCTTTCCCATCTTTGCCTTTCTTCTATATTGAACAATGGCCTCCTGTCTTATTTCATGTTTCCTCCATTCTGCCTCAGAGAACCACTTGTTCCTTTCATTCATGTTGTCTTTGGCAGCTTTCCAGGCAGTTAGAATTATATTCCTAGAGGTAGGGCTCCATTGTTCAAAATCTGGCTTTTGTTCTGCTTGCTCCCTAAACCTCTTTTTAGACAGCCTTGTCTCTTCTTATTTATTCATAGCCTCTTGCAGAGCTGCAGAAATAGGTTGAACAACCTTTTCAATATGAACATTGGCCTTGCCCTCAGTTGGGCTATACATTGTACTGACATCTGCTTGAACCATGTCAAAATCTGGAGGTGGATATATCACTTGAGCTACTTCTGCTTGCTCACCTCCAAGATAGGCATTTTGAATCCCTGATTCAGCAACATTATCATCATCACAAAGTGGAGGATAGCCCAGTGTAGCTCTGATGGAGTTAGATATCCATTTGGCATGGTCAGAGCTAGCTTTGACTAATACTCTCTCCCCCTTTATGACTTCTCTGGCCATATGGTCTCTGACATCATCCTTTTGAAATCTTATCTGACTGTCCAAGTATCTGATTCCCTCTTTGAAGAATGGCTTGAGCTTTTGCAATTGTTCAGAGATAGCTTTCTGAGAGGCTTGGATGACAGTCGTGACAGCAGAAAGTTCCTCTTGAAAGGCTTTGTCAAATCCAGCTTTAGCAGCAGCAGTAGAGGTTGTAGGGTCTTCAGCCTTGTTTTTTAACTCAGTGATAATAGCATTATGAGAATCAGTTAGATTATCATTCATCCTTGTCTGATTTTCCAGTACATAGCCTTGTTTTAATGCTATATCATCCACTTGTGCTTTGATCTTCTCTTGGTGAGTTGCTAGATAGACCACTGCATTCCCACCCTTGTGGAAGCAGTCTGTCATCTCCTTCTTGTTGAGATTCATCTCAAACCTTATAGACTTTATTTCCTGTGCAAGATCAAACTGTAGGGTCTTGTGCCCTTCATCCACATAAGCCTCTATGGCGTTCCTTTGTTCATCCATTTTTTATCTGCAGTGCAATCAGTAAAGCACTATAGTCAACAGTTGGAGCTTGTTGAACTATAGGCTGTGGGGCTATAGATTGCAAGGCTTTCTTATAACTCTGACTTCTCCTCTTGAAGACATAGAGTTTCTTCTTCTTAGCCTTTGCAGCCTCATCTTCTTCAGATTCTGAAGTGCTGGCAATTTCAACCCTTTCCTTAGGGCTTGGAGGTTTGTCAGCTTGCACAGCAGTTGCCTTCTCAGTTTTTTGCCTAATAGGCTCTTCCAGAACTTCCATGTACTCCCCCTCAGCACCAGAACTCTTATCTTCAGCAGCAGCATCCTTGTCCATATCAAAATCTTCTTGATTTAGATTTAAGAATAAATCCTCCATGGTAAACTCTTGAGGTGAAGAAACTGGAGAAGTTCTTGGTTCTTCAACTACTTGATCATGAACTACTTCTAGGACAACAGATGTGTCTTTGATAACAACATCTGGTTCTTGAGTATTCAGCTGAGTTTGCTGAAGATCATCAGACAAATTAGCATCTTCTATAATATAGTCTAAAGTTTTTAGGTCAGTGAGTACCTCTTGGATGATGACTGTGGCTTGCTCACTGTCCAGAGTAGAGGGTTCTTCTACTACTGGAGGCTCCCCCTGGATCTGATCCCTGTGGATGGGGCTAGCTTGAGGTAGCTCCCCCTGGATCTCAGCATTATCTTCAGCAGCAGGGGTCTTCTCTGCAGTCACTTCCTCTTGATCATCAGGAGTGAAAACAACTTGTTCTTCACTCCCTGAACTACTGGAGGACTCCTGTGCCACAGCAGTAGTTTTTCTCTTCTTCCTTGGAGGAGAATCTTTCTTAGTCACTGGCTTCTCTGGGGTTGGCATGTCTTTTGACAACACTCTATCACATCTGGAAAAAATCCTTTGATCCATCTTCCTCATGTGGTTGATCTTGCTTCCAGCAGCATTGCTCATTACCTCTGGTATTGTACCAGCTAGGTAGAGACTTATAATTCTGCCCAGATTGGGCTTCTTCAAGCTCTCCTTGATCTTGTCAAAAACCACTATTGACCAGTCTATTTTCAGAGTGAATATGATTCTTGTCATGATTTCAAACATGGAGGCAGACACCCTGTCATGCCCTCCAGGCTTACTGAGAATAACCTTGCCCACAATCTCAGACATGAATTTTCCTTGTCTGTTCATGCCTTTCCTGTTAAAGACAGATCCTATCTTCATCTTTGGATCAAGTCCACACCAGGTAAGGGCTTCCCTGGTCTTTGATGCAGTTACTTCTTCTTCATCTTGAGTTTTAGGTAGCTGGAGTACCTTCCTCAGACTTTTTGGTGAAATCTTGACCTTAGCTCCATGAACTCTGGATTTGATTCTGTATCCAGAGTCATCTACAACAGCTCCATTAAGGAATTCCAGAACTTCCTTCTTCCAAATCTTTGTTGGCTCTGATACCAAGTATTCTAGTCCAGAGTTGGCGACTAGGGTTACCACCGACTGAATTTCTTGATCAGCGTCGTCAAACGCGCCGCGCACTAGCTCATAGCCCTCGTTAACGTTCTCCTCAAGCTTAGGAGCCATTAGGGTTTGGAGAATTTATCTTTAGAAAAGAGAGATGTCGACACAGTAGTTTTGGTCTCGAAACTTTGAAAGTGTGTCGACAAACAAAGACAGAACCCTATTTATACCTTTCTGATTTTGAAGATGAACAGGCGGGACAGCTAGCTTAACATGTGTCGACACTGGCAATAAGTGTCGACACTGACTTATAATGTCTCGACACATATGTTTCGACACAAGTTTAGTCAACAGATATTATGTGTCGACACTTGGTTATGTGTCGACACAACATATCTCGACACATAGTCGAGACTTTACTTAGAAAAATTCTGAGTAAAACTTAAGTGTCGACACCATATTGGATGTGTCGACACCTACTTGTCATGTGTCGACACTAACATTCTGAAGTGTCGACACCAACATCCTAGATGTGTCGACACCTTTTTCCTGAAGTGTCGACACCACTATTTTGTGTCGACATAGACTTGTCTATGTGTCGACACCTTTTTACTTAGCCAATTTTCTATTCTGTAAACTTAGTCTAAGTTTATCATTCCTAGTTCAATTTTGAATCTATTGAACTTAGCTTCTTCTAGAGGCTTAGTATACATATCAGCTAGTTCATCTGTTTTAACATATTCAAGTACAATATCATTTCTTTCTACATGCTCCCTAAGAAAGTGATATTTAATTTCAATATGTTTTGTTCTACTATGAGATACAGGGTTGTTAGCTATTGAAATAACACTTGTAGAATCACAGAAAAGTGGAGTTCTACTTACCTGAATTTCATAGTCCTCTAGCTGATGTTGAATCCACAGAAGTTGAGCACAGCAACTTCCTGCAGCCACATATTCTGACTCAGCTGTGGAGATAGCCACACTGGTTTGCTTCTTGCTGCTCCATGAAATTAGTCTCCCACCTAGGAATTGACAGGTTCCAGTAGTGCTCTTCCTATCTTCTTTACATCCTGCAAAGTCTGCATCTGAATAACCTGTTAGATCAAAATCTCCATTCCTAGGGTACCAGAGGCCTAGATAGGGAGTGCCCTTTAGATATCTCAATATTCTTTTGACTACAGTCAAATGAGATTCTTTAGGGCAGTCTTGATACCTGGCACAAACACATGTAGCATACATGATGTCAGGTCTACTAGCAGTCAAGTATAATAGGGAGCCAACTATCCCTCTATACAAGGTTTCATCTACAGGTTTCCCTGCATCATCCTTGCTAAGAGACATACTTGACCCCATAGGAGTCTTCATGGTACTGGATGAATCCATACCATATTTCCTTATGAGTTCTAGGGTGAACTTGGACTGACATATGGATAAACCACTTTCAGTCTGTTTAACTTGGAGACCCAAGAAAAACTTCAGCTCTCCCATACTACTCATCTCAAACTGACTTTGCATAAGTTTTGCAAACTTTTTGCAAAGACTACTTTCAGTAGACCCAAATATAATGTCATCTACATATATTTGGACAAGTATGACTTTGCCTCTAGATTCCCTAAGGAATAGAGTCTTATCTATTTTCCCCCTTGAAAACTTGTTCTCAATGAGGAAACTAGATAGGGTTTCATACCAAGCTCTAGGTGCTTGCTTTAACCCATATAAAGCTTTCCTAAGTCTATAGACATGATGAGGTAGAGTTGGATCAACAAAACCTGAAGGCTGCTCCACATAGACTTCTTCCTTCAAATTACCATTTAGGAATGCTGACTTGACATCCATTTGGTATACCTTGAATCCTTGATAGGTTGCATAGGACAAGAACATTCTTATGGCATCCAGTCTGGCTACTGGAGCAAAGGTTTGATCAAAATCAATACCTTCTTCTTGCCTATATCCTTTTGCAACTAGTCTTGCTTTATTTTTTATGATGACCCCTTGTTCATCCATCTTATTTCTGTAGATCCACTTAGTTCCTATTACATTGTGGTCTTTAGGTTTTGGAACCAGTTCCCAAACCTTGCACCTCTTGAACTGATTAAGCTCTTCTTGCATTGCTTCAGTCAATTGTGGATCCATTATTGCTTCTTCAAATTTCTTAGGTTCAACTTGAGACAAAAAGCTGGAGTAGATTGCTGCATTCATGTATCTGCTCCTGGTTTGAACTCCTTGTCTTGGATCTCCAATAATCTGCTCTACTAGATGATCTATAAGATGCCTATTGGCTGGAGGCATCCTAACTTCAGGTTGAACCTCCTCAGCATCTGCATCATGCTGTACTCCTTGTATTTCTTCAGCTATTGGCACATGTAGTTCTCCCCCTGGACAACAGCTATTGCCTTCTACTTGCTGTCTTGCAGCTGGCACCTCTTCTATAGTAAGCTTGTCCAATTTCTTTGTCAAACCTGTGGGGCTGCATACATTGCTAGACAACTCATTGTTAATAAGTTTTGTCTCATCAAAAACTACATGCACTGATTCCTCTACAACTTGTGTAGTCAAGTTGTAGACTCTATAAGCCTTACTATTATTGCTGTACCCAACAAAGATTCTCTCTTGGGACTTGGCAGCAAACTTAGTTAAGTAAGACTTTCCATTGTTAAGTATGAAGCATTTGCAACCAAAGATCCTGAAGTAGGATAGGTTTGGTTTCCTGCCTTTCACAACTTCATAGGGGGTCTTGTTTAGCCTTTTAGTGATGGTAGCCCTATTTATAACATGGCATGCAGTGTTAACTGCTTTAGCCCAGAAATACTCTGGCAGTGATGTATCACTTAGTAGGGTTCTACCAGCCTCTATCAAGGTCCTATTCTTCCTCTCAGCAATGCCATTTTGCTGAGGTGTTCTAGGTGAAGAGAATTCTTGAAATATCCCAAGGTCTTCACACAGTTTTGTCATGCTATCAGATTGAAATTCAGTACCATGGTCACTTCTAATTTTGACCACTGTACAGTTTAGTTCATTCTGAATTTGCTTGACAAAGCTAAGGAAGACACTAGGTGTTTCAGATTTCTGTCTTAAGAAGAACATCCAGGAAAACCTTGAGTAGTCATCAACAACTACAAAGGTATAGACCTTCCTACCTAAGCTGTGAACTGGCATTGGACCAAAGAGATCCATATGCAAGAGGTATAAACACCTCACAACATCTTTGTTAGCTATGCTTCTAAAGGTGGATTTAGTCTACTTGCCCTTTTGACAAGCTGAGCAAATACCATCTTTGACACACTTATCTTGAGGACCATTCCTCACTAACTCTTTGCTAAAGAGTTTGCTAATAGTCTTGTAGTTAAGATGGGCTAGCCTCTTATGCCATTTGACACAATGAGAGACTGTCTCATCAGCTACAAGACAAACTGGAGAACCATTGTTCTCAATCATAATGTCTAGATAGTAGACATTCCTCTTTCTATATCCTGTCAAAATGATCTCTTGATCACTCGACCTCTTGATATGACAACCATTTTTAACAAATGAGATGTCATACCCTACATCACTTAACTGACTTATACTTATAAGGTTGTGTTTCAACCCTTTAACATAAGTCACTTGAGTAATGATAACTAAGTTTGAAGAAATGTTACCAAACCCTTTGATGATTCCTTTTTCAGAACCACCAAAGGTCACTTTAGGACCATTTTTGATTGGAATATAGTCCTTCAGTAGTCCCCTTGTTCCAGTCATATGTCTGGAACATCCACTATCCAAGTACCATGTAGGGGTATGGCCACTTGGATTCACCTGCAAAATAAATTAATGAACCTTAGAACCCAAAGTATTCTTGGGTCCTTGGTGATTCTTAGTTTGCAATTTGACAAACCTACCTACTGGCCTTCCAACAGGTAGTTTGGAACTCACTTTGGCACTCACATTGTGCCAACAGTCTACTGCAAAATGGCCAACTTTGCCACATCACCAACATTCAAATTTATTGTACCTTTGCTTAGGTACTGCCTTGGCTGTCTTGACTACAGCAGACTTGTTGAATGTTGGGGCTTTGCCTTTGGACTTATACTTGGACTGCTCAGTCCCTGCAGGTCTAACAAAACCCAGTCCAGCCTTGCCTTTATGATGAACAAATTCATCAATTAAAGGTAGCACTGATTTAGGTTTTGAAAACCTAGCAACAAGCTCTCTCTCTTTCTGAAGATTGATCTCCAGACTCTTAATTTGATCATTCTTATAGGTGATAGTTCCCATCTGAATCACAGTAATGTGTTTCAGCCTGGCTACCTCATTCAGTTTTTGATCAAATTGCTTCTCAAAATCTGTTGCAACAGCCTTGAGATCAGCAATCTCCTTTGCCTGACTTTTGGCTAGGGTCTTGCTTTTCTTGTAGGCTTGCAACAGTACCTTATATTCATCTATAAGCTGATGAATATCTTCCTCAGACTCAGATATATTCTCATCACTTGATGAACAAGAATCTGATTCTGAACTAGAACAAGAAACTGAATTTAAACTTGAACTTTGTACCTGACTGGGTCCTGGCTGCTCCAGGATTTTGGCACTCTCTGTCAAATCCATTAGCCCTTGGCAATGACTGTCTTCTTGTTCATAAATTGACTCCAAGATCTCCATGAATTCTTCCTCTTCTTCTTCTGCAAACAGCCCTATGTAGGCTTCAGCCTCAGACTTAGTTTCTGAAGAAGATATATCTGATAGAGTCTTCTCCTTCTTAGCAACAAAAGACTTTTCTTTCTTCCCTTTGAAGTGAGTCTTTTTCCTGTCACCAGATTCCTTTCTCTTCTCTGGACAATCTGCAATAACATGGCCCTGTCTATTGCAGCAATAGCAAACAATCTTTGAACCAGTTGCCTTGCTTGATTTTGTCCTTTTCTTGTCATTCTTTGAAGATCTCTTTTTCTGATAAGAGTCTTCCTTTCCTTGTGATGTAGAAGGCCTTGACCTCCACTGTTTCTTTTTCAAAAACTTCTGAAAGTGTCTAGTGAAAGCAACAAAGTCTTCATCACTTTCACTGCTCTTAGACTTTGTGCTGACAGACTCATCAGACTCTGATTCAACTACCTCTGGAGGTGGAGTTGAAGACTTATTCCTGCACTTTCTGGGAACTTCTGTCTTGAAAGCAACAGTTCTTTCTTTGTGCTCAGTCCTTGTTGATTTCTCCTCCTCTTTTCTCACTGTTAACTGCATTTCATAAGATAATAGCTTGCCAAACAGTGTGGGAGGAGGAATTTCCCCCAACTTAGCCATTTCTCTTATGGCACAGATCTTGGTGTCCCAATCTTTGGTTAGGGACCTTAAGAACTTGTCATTTAGTTCATAGTTAGTGAACTCTCTTCCATAAGACATGAGTTCATTAACTATTCTGTAAAATTTCTTATAGCACTCAGTGATGCTATCACCCTTTCCTTGCCTAAAGCTTTCATACTCCTGATTTAGCAAGGACTTCCTATCTTGCCTAACTTCTTCAGAACCTTCCATATAGACAATGAGAGTATCCCAAATCTCTTTTGCTGTCTTACAGTGAATTAAGTTCTAAAAAGTGGTATCATCAATGGCACTCACTATTATGTTCTGTGCCCTCTTGTCCATGGTAGCTAGGACAATCTCATCCTTAGTCATCTCAGAGAAATCCTTTGGGGTTCTCTGATTTGCATCTAGAACTGAAATCTTCATAGGCACATAAGGCCCTTCCTTTACTGTGATGTAGATTCTAGGGTCAGAGGCTTCCATAAATAGCCTTACCCTCTCTTTCCAGATCCCAAAGATCTCTTTCCTGCATATGGGTAATTTCATAGAACCCAATTCCTTGTGATTCTCATAAGAACCCATGTTTCTTGATGTTCTTGAATTTCTTGAATCTGTGAATTGCCTTACACTGAATCTGCCAAACAGGATCTCCTCAGACTGTTAGTCCTTTTTGAGGAATCTGGCTCTGATACCACTTGAAAGATATGGTACCTAAACACCTAGAGGGGGGGGGGGGGTGAATAGGTGACCTAATCCTTTTCTAACTTTGTTGGCAGCCACTCAGTTATATCACAGATTTCTAACTACTTTTGCACAACAAACAACAATAACAAAACATACACAGCCAATCCACAGCACAATCACAGTACAGCACACAGTGTTTTATAGTGGTTCCCCAAGATATGGGTACATCCACTTTCCCCCTTCGCCTATCTAGTAGTGTACTAGATTCGGCCAAACTTCTCCACTGTCTCAGAACCCAAATTGGTTCCTACCTCAGGCCCAAAGCCTTACAACTCAGCTTTATCCCAAAGCCTACACTCAGCCACAAGGGCCTACACTCAGCCAACCAAGGCCTACACTCAGCCAACAAGGCCTACACTCAGAGATCACAATCTCCTACACTCAGGCTAACAAGCCCTACCCTCAGCCTTTATAATTATAGGCTTACAAATCACTCAGATCCAATGGATCCTACAAGATAAAAATGTTTTACAAATATTGACTCTACAACTCAGAAATAAAAGAGGGGAGTTGAGAGTTTCTTTATGAGTTTTTGGAAGAACTCAGCTGGATTCACCCTGACTTAGCTTTCTTCAAAGCTTCTTGAGTAGAACTGAATAAGACTGAATCCTCTGCAGTTGTTCGTTGACCTCTGCTACTTAAGACCCAGACTTGAATCTGAATCTTTCTTCTCAGCCTAGTTCCAGAGGCTGATTTCTTGGAAGGAGTCCTCTCTCTCCAACTTCTTAGATCTGCACTTGGACTGCTAGATCTTCTTGTGTTGATGCTTTGAGTACCACTTTAATGATTACTTCAACAACTTTATTTTTCTTTCTCAACCACAATTTCTGTAAACTGTGGGTGCCTATTTATAGGCCTTCTTCATGGTAACCGGCTGGTCCGGTTCATAACTGACTTCTGACATCTCTGACAGTTGCTGTAGATCGGCTGGATCGGCAGCTGTCAAGTCATCCAGTCACTTCTTGAAATTCTCTAACTGTTTGTAAGTGTCGAGACTTTCTGTCTTTAAGTGTCGACACTTATAGTCCAAGTGTCGACACATGTTGTGTAAGTGTCGACACAAGTCTACAAGGTGTCGACACAATTCCTTGTATGTCTCGACACAGATTCTTCTTCAGGTGTCGACACTGAAATTAAGTGTCGACACAAGTACTTGATCTTCTATCTTTAACTG
Source organism: Platanthera guangdongensis (assembly GCA_039583875.1). Lineage (NCBI taxonomy): Eukaryota > Viridiplantae > Streptophyta > Magnoliopsida > Asparagales > Orchidaceae > Platanthera > Platanthera guangdongensis. The sequence continues at coordinate 263,280,749 of CM077150.1, forward strand.
AATTCTTCTAAGTGTCGACACATCTCCTTTGTGTCGACACAACTTCTTGTGTTGAATCTGTCAAGTGTCGACACTGCTTCTAGGTGTCGACACATAGTCTTTTATGTTGATTCTTGCTGAATGTCGACACAGCTCCTTGTGTCGACACACCTTCTTCTTGTTGAGACTTCAGCTGAGTGTCGACACATTCCCATAGTGTCGACACTTGTACTTAGAATAATTTGTTGTTCTTTCTGTTCTTTGCTGAGTGTCGACACAGCTCCTTGTGTCGACATTTTCTTCAAGTGTTGAGTCTTTAGCTAAGTGTCGACACATTGTGCTGGGTGTCGACACTTTCTTCAAGTGTTGACTCTTCTGGTTGTGTGTCAACACATTGTGTTGAGTGTCGACACATACTTCAAATGCTGACTCCTCTATTGAGTGTCGACACATTGTGCTGGGTGTCGACACTTACTTCAAGTGCTGACTCTTCTGCATAGTGTCGACATATTGTGTTGAGTGTCGACACTTGTACTTAGACTCTGCAGACTTTTGCTGAGTGTCGACACAGCTCCAAGTGTCGACACTTTCTGGTGTAGACACAGCTTCACTGGGTGTCGACACAGCTCCTTGTGTCGACACTTTCTGTCTGCACTTTTCTTCACTGAGTGTCGACACAGCTCCAAGTGTCGACACATACTGACTGGTGTCGACTCTGCATCCCAGGTGTCGACACAATGACTCCAAGTGTCGACACAGCTTGTCTGGGTGTCGACACAAGTCTCCTTAAGTGTCGACACTTTCCCTCTGAGTGTCGGCACATGGACTTAGAAACTTTTTGCTTCAGTCCAGTACTTTCTTAACCTGCACAAGTAACTCAAACATACATCAAATACATTATGATGTATATCATTGAGTTGGGTGAGGCTTCTTCAAATCAGGTACATTTGACCAATGTACCCAACACTGGTTCCTTTGCGTCGTCCTCCGCCAACCTGGCTAACCTCCTTGCAAACGCCGGATTGGCCCTCTCAAAATCCGTCTCCTTCGCCGCCCTCTCCATAAGCTCCTCAAAAGAGGGGGGGGGGGCACCCTTTTCAACTCCATGCTAAAGAAGCCTGGCCTCAGTCCCAGGGTGAATGCAAGCATCAGCGTATACCCAGGGACCTCCTGGACCTGGAGGATCTCCTCCTGAAACCGATCCACGTAGTGTCCCAACGTTTCATCCTGGATCTGCCTTACCGAGAACAAGCACTCCGCCTCCTCCTTACGCTTCTTCGATGTTGAAAACCTCAATAAGAAACCCCTCCGCAGATCCTCGAAACAATAGATCGACCTTGCCGGTAACTGATGGAACCAGTCTCGCGCCTTCTCCTTCAAGGTGATGGCAAACAGTCAACACTTAAACGCATCCGTCATTTGTCTTATCGAAACCACATCTTCAAACCACTGCACATGCTGTACAGGACCATCCTTCCCCGAGTAGTCGGACGTGTCGGACTCCCGGAACCCTTCCGGCACCGGAGCCGAGATGACGAGTTCACTGAACGGGCTCTCGCCGACTGCTTGCCGAGAGGTCACGTCTCGCGGCCTTGGCTGGCTGGCCCGATCTGTGAGACCGTGCCCAGGGAAAAGCTCTCGCACAGTTGCCTCCTTTTCGCCGTCTTCTGCAGGGATCTCCTTCCCGGGACGCTGGCCTGGGAAGAGTTCTCGCGCCGCCACGTCCCTCTCGCCAGCCTCCGCGGGGACCTCCTTCCCCGGGCACTGACCAGGGGCGTTCTCGCCTAAGAACGGGACCACCTCGATCGGGACCTGAGGCGTCGCCCACTCGCTCCTTGCGGAGAAGGCCAAGCTTATGGTTTGCATGACCTCTCGCCTGAAGTCCTCCAGCATTTTCCTCGTCGCTTCTTCTACCTGGGAGGGGGAACCTCCAGAACCAGATCCTTATCCTTCACCTCCTGCCATAGGACCAAACTCAAACTTTTCTTGAACCGGCTACCTCCACGCTCACCGCACCAGAACTGTTGAAGCCAAAACTTGACTTCAACAAATGTTCATAAAAAAGGGGCGTAGCCGACACCTACTTGGACCAAGCTCCGACCTCTGACTGGTCGTGAAGGACTAGAAAACTGGCGCAAAGCCGCAGCAGGGAGGTCCCACCGCTTAACCGGAAGGTCACACAGAGCTTCCACTCCAAAGCCAAAAGCTGGGCTTGGAATTCCTCAGAAGACAGTTGCTATGATTTCCCGGGAGTCCAAAAAATATCCCCTCTGAAGAACCCCTATGGGCTTATTTATAGATTTCAGAATCCGAACTGCCAATAGTAAAACTGTACTGGTCTGTAATTACCGGGGTACCCCTGGCTGGGTCTACCAACAACCAAACTCCGTTGTTCTGAGGTGCTATATGCAGACCGCTAAGGGTAAGAGGGTAAAAATACCCGGGGTAGAAGAGTAAAAACCCCTGCCGACACGGAGGTATGAAAATGGCCTCTTCTCCCCCTGGCGAGTGGAGAAGCACCTGTCGGCGAGATGGACCCCACTACCCATCTCGCCTGCGCCCTTTGTCGCGAGGTCTTCTCGCCGTTGGAGACCCTCTCGCCTCTGGAGGCCCTCTCGCCTCTGGGTGGGGTATCCTGCCCACTGGAGAGCCAATCGTCTCGCCTCTTGCGAGTGGGCCCCCTGGTCCCATTTGCCTGTCCCGACCTATTTGTTCCTTGAGAGCTTCTTTCGAGCCCGAGGTTGTACACATGGAATGGAGGACACATGACACCTCCATTCCTTCCCCAAAGTAGAGGGAATTACTCATCTTAGTGAGCCCAGCTGAAATTGTGTGGTTTGGGTGACAAGTGGGGCAAGGAAGGGAGAAACAAGGCTTGGTCGACCGCCTTCATAATGACTTTCATCTTTATAACCATCCTCTCCCTCAAATGAACATCTCATCATCTTCCTCACCTTCCAAGCAGCAGAGCCAACCTTTCCCCTAAAGAAATTGGGCACAGGAGCTTGGGTTGGAACAAGCTCGATGGAAATTACCACTACCATGCCTCAATAGAGAAATACACGGTGAAGAGCCCAATTGCAGGTGCGTTTCCGCTATACTCTTCCAGTGCTGGCATCTTAGCTCAAATTAGGAGAGAAATCAGGTTCAATTAAGCTCGATCCCATGGGAGATCATGGACAAAATTACAAGAAGATGGCTTTCTTAGGTTCAATGTTCCGACCACCGCAGGTCATCGGACCATCGCCTTCCGATAGCCCTCACCTCAAGGGAGGTAATGGTGGCTAGCCGTAGAGGAGCTCAAGTGGTTGTAGGGAGGTCCATCTTCATGCTCTGGGTCGGGTTGATCTGGGTTGTTGGCTGAAGGTAAAAGAAAAATAGAGATCATCTGATCTGGTTCAAGATTAGTGTGGAGCAGGCTATTGGCAGACCTACTAATTCCTTCTATGGAACCAACTATGTTCAAGCCCAATTGTGGGCATGATACACTATAATCCAGGCTTTTGGCTCAACACAAAAGTTGTAGATCTTGGTCTGAACTATCCAGAAATATGTGACATTTTTTGGGGTGGCATGTATTCCCCACAATCCTATTTCAAATTCAGGGTGATCCCTATGTTCATAAAAATAAATTGTAGTTGTAACTCTCAAAATAATGGTTGCATGTTGATGAAATTATAACCCTGGATATATCATGACATTATACACCTCCCCTATGAATTTCATGATTTTTAGAAATATTTTTTTCTATAGTTTGGGTCAATAATTTAAGGATGTGACATGACATGTATTAGTGAAAATTTTATGCTTAAATTAATCTCGAAAATGTCAAATATTTGGTGATACCTTTATTATATCATGTTATATCTATGGTGAAATTTTTAGCCTCTTTGGCCTCATGCATGTGGGTAAATTATACAATAAAGATTTAGTATAGTTTTATGCAGAAGACAAAATCTTATTTTAGGAATTTTTCCCAAAATACTAAATGCATGCCACTAAAAATTCATGCCATGCATGCATGTTAGAGACTGAAATGTATCACTGCTGAAATTATTGGGACTTTTGGACATTATTTTTCTATAATTGTGTCATAATTATATAGTGTTAGACAATCAAATTAATGAAGCAATGGAGTCCATATGAAGTAGGTCAATCCTAAAACTCTGTCATATGATTTAGGCCCTGAATGGGGGAGCTTTTTAGCTCATTTCCGTTTTCTGGAAAATGCTATTACACCTAAAAACCTGTTTGGATTGTCTACCGGTGTGAAAAGCTACCGAAAAAACTCCATTTTCTCATCTTTTTGAAAAGTCACTTGTCACATATTTTTCAACCTTTTTGAAAAGCACTTTCTCATCCCAAAACACTTATCTCTTAAAAATATCTCAGTTGTGGACTAACTCGACGTCCCGGTCAGGCCGAAATTCTTGGGCCGTCTTAGCTCTCGGAACTGTCAACCGTGCACACAGTCAATGAAAATAGAAAGTTGACAAGATAATTTTTTGACGTGGAAAACCCCGAAAAAAGTTGAAAAACCACGTGGTCGGATCTGTGCGAACCAAGCCTCCACTAGATCTGAGTGATGTTACAAGGCTTTTTCAAGAACTCGAGGGCGACAGACCGCATCTCGTTACAATTATTGGGGAGAGATAGATAGAGAGAGAGATAGAGAGAGCGTGGAGGGTGATAGACCACCACTTACAGGGCTAATTATTTCTTTGAGTGTTGCGGAGAGCGATGCACTCGTTGTATTCTGGAGTCTTCTAACAATTCCTGGAGACGGGAGCAGCTTGCTGTGCACGTTCTGATGTCTGGAGCTTTGAGGCTCGGAGACGTGCTTAGCACGTTTTACCCTCTGCTTCTTGTCTCTGATTGTCTTTGGGAGAAGCGTGGTTTGGTTGTCTTGTCGGTAGATGGAGTGCTTGTTCTGAAGCGCGTGGTACGCTTGTTGGCAAAGAGCGTGTTGTCAGTTTGCTAGAGGATAGCGCGTTAGGCGCTTACTGGAGGAGGGCACGCGAAGCGCTAGATGAAAGAGGGTGCGCAGAGCGCTTGCTGGTAAAGAGAGCGCGTAGGGCGCTTGTAGGAAGAGAGCGCGCAAATTTTTTTGCCTGAACCGATTTTTTCGTCCGGGCGCGATTTTTTTGCATATGCGTGATTTTTTTCGCCCGACCGCAATTTTTCGCCTGACTGCGATTTTTTTGGCCGTCCGCGATTTATTTACACGAACACATTTTTTTCACTCGGGCATGATTTTTTCGCACGAGCGCATTTATTTTGCCCTGACACGATTTTTTCGCTGGACGCGATTTTTTTGCTTCAAAGCAGTTTTTCGTCCGGCAATATTTTTTGCCCTGAAGCGAAATTTTCACCTGAGCTCGAATTTTCCGCCCGTGAGTAATATTTTTCATCGCAGCTCGTTTTTTTCGCCCAGACACGATTTTTTCTCCCTAGTGCGTTTTTTCGCCCGGTCTCGAATTTTTGTCCGGAAGCGAATTTTTCGTCCGTGAACGATATTTTTCATCGGAACATGTTTTTTTGCCCGCGGGCGAATTTTTCGCACGGACGGGAATTTTTCGCCTCAGCGTGATTTTTTTCGCTCACACGTGAAAATCTCTGTAAAATGAGTTTATCCAAACAGTTCTCATTTTCGAATAGGCATATTGCAAAAGCTCCTTTTTATATCATCCTTTTGCCACCACTCCTTTCTGAAAAGTTTTCCCAAACAAGCCCTAAGTATGTCAATATACACCTCTAAGATTTATTTCAAATCTTTTGGATATTATCTTTCCATATACTTGATATTATTGAGAATTATCACAGTTGTATTTATGAAATAATTATTGTTAAATAAATTTAGAAAAATCTAAATATCCCACATGATTATTTTTAGGACATGTTACATCTCTGAAAATTTATTTGAAATATTTGGATGAATATTTTCTATAGTTTCTCTATAAATTTGGAATTGTCTTACTTGTGTATTAATGAAATAATTATGATCGAATAAATTTAAAAAATTCTATATCACTATCAGGACAATCTTTAGGACATGATATATCTCTAAATATGTATTTGAAATTTTTGGAGGAGTATTTTCTATAATTCCTTTGTTAAATTAGAATTGTCACACTTGTGTATTTATGAAATAATTATGATCAAATAAATTTATAAATTCTAAATCTGTGTCAGAACAATTGTTAGGACATGATACATTCCTGAAAATTTATTTGAAATTTTTGGAATAGTATTTTCTATAGTTCCTTTGTTAATCTGAAATTATCACACTTGTGTATTTTTGAAATAATTATGGGCAAATAAATGTAGAAAATTCTAAATCATTGTCAGGATAATTTTTAGGACATGATAAAGCTCTAAAAAAATATTTGGAATTTTTGAAGAGTATTTTTTATAGTTTCTATGTTAATCTAAAATTGTTACACTTTTTATTTATGACCAAATAATTTGAAATTTGAATAAATCCTTGCTAGGTCACTTATTATGTCATCATAAACTTTTGGAATCAATTTGGAATATTTGTCCTTGTATTCATGTTAGTCATTTATATTTGATATGAGTTAGTACATTAGTACAATTTGGGTTGTGCTTATCAAAACGTATGTTAATGAATCTTAGTTTAATGAAATGAGGAATGCCTTATAGGAGGATAATAACCCATAAGATTAAGGCTCCGTTTGGGGGTACTTATTTTCACCGGTCAAGCTGTTATGATCGCATGAATCGGGACTTAATTAAGGTCCGGTTCATGCGGTCATGACCGCTTGACCGGTGAAAATAAGTCCCCCCAAACGGAGCCTAAATATATTGAGAAAAAGAGGTTTGGGATGTTACTCCATCTTAGCACTGTACAACCCCCCTATTCGCAGGTTTTGGGTTTTAAGTTTTTGGAGTGGTTTGCACTCTTGGTGATCAATTTTGGCCTATCCCTTAGAATATACTAGTAGTGAGAAAAATCTGCCTCCTCCCAATGGCCCTTTTTTTTGGGGGGGGGGGGGGGGGGGCGAGTGCGACAAGTTGGCTGGCACCCGCCCCGACCTGGTAGGTGCGGGATGGCGGGGCGAGACCGGCCGAGGGTAGGGTCTCGCCCCAGGCCTGTGGCCTGGCGGGGCGAGACCGGCCGAGGCTGGGGCCTCGCCCCAGGCCTACGGCCTCGCGGGGCGAGCCCGGCCGAGGCTGGGTTCTCGCCCCAGGCCTGCGGCCTCGCGGGGCGAGACCGGCCAAAGCTGGGGTCTCGTCCCAGGCCTGCGGCCTGGCGGGGCGAGACCGGCCGAGGCTGGGGTCTCGCCCCAGGCCTGCGGCCTCGCGGGGCGAGACCGGCCGAGGCTGGGGTCTCGCCCCAGGCCTGCGGCCTCGCGGGGCGAGACCGGCCGAGTCTGGGGTCTCGCCACAGGCCTGCGGCCTCGCGGGGCGAGACCGGCCGAGGCTGGGGTCTCGCCCCAGGCCTGCGGCCTCGCAGGGCGAGACCGGCCGAGGCTGGGGTCTCGCCACAGGCCTGCGGCCTGGCGGGGCGAGACCGGCCGAGGCTAGGGTCTCGACCCAGGCCTGCGGCCTAGTGGGGCGACACCGTCCGAGGCTGGGGTCACGCCCCAGACATTGCTCCCCAGTTCTTCGGGGGGGGGGGGGGGGGTCACCTGCTCCTCTCGGGTGCCCGGGGAGGAGGGGGCATGGCTCCTCCCGCTCGTGGACCTCTTTTGACCATGTTGTTACTGTTTTACCCTCGGGGTGGGATTACCACTTTACCCCCCAGCGTGGCTGTTTTCTATTGGCCCAAGGTATATTGGGCGTAAGGGTATTTCAGGCATTTTGGCCCATGGGGTTGGAAAAACTATAAATAGACCCTTGAAGATGCCTTGGAGAGCATTGCATTCAGAGCCACAAAAATCCCTTTGCTCTCTTCCTCCAAGGCACCTAGCTCAAGCATTGGCTAAGGAGGGGGAGACTTCAGAGGTCTTCCGGGTGTGAAGTGGGACCTTCGCGCTAGAGCCGAGGGATTGTTTCTAGCTTCCTGATCTTTGGTCTGTGATGTTCCTCCGGGTGTAGTAGGTGTGAGGTCACCCCTTTCTAGGGACCCCGAACTCCATAGAGGCCATTTTTGGCTTCAACACTTTTGGTGCGGTGAGCGTGGAGAGTGACCAGCACAGAAGATCTCGGGAGAGTGTCATGGCTGGAGGTCAGGGAGGTAGTGATGATCTCAGCGAGCTCCCCAGCCTAGGACTCTTTGTGGGGAGGCAAGAGTTCATGGCCTCCATCCAGGGCATCATGGAGATGCTGCGAAGCATTGCTCCTCAAAGTGGCAGGTCCACCCCGACCCCCCAGGAGCGAGCTCCCACCCCTCTCGGCGAGGCAACTTCAAGGGACCTCGGCGAGACAGCTTCAAGGGATCTCGGCAAGACAACCCCAAGGTGGTTAGGCGATAGTGCCCCAGGGAGGCAGGCACCCGAGCAACTCCTATCTCCACCACATCAAGTTTTGGCGGACGACCAAGGGAGAAAAAGGCGAAGGAGGAATCGCTCAGGAGGAATCGCTCAGGAGGGAGAAACCGTGGCCCCAAAGAATAGGGAGTGAGTGGAGAGATATCACCCTAACTCGCCCAGAGTTCCATATGTATTTTCCTTGTAATGAGTACCCCCTGCTAGGTTAGGTCGAGGTAGATTGTATGTAATGTAGTTTTTCTTTATAAAGTACCTTTTTGCTTCGAGATGGTTCCGCTGACCAGGCTCCCACTAGCTGGCAGGGCAGGTTGACCTCTTGTGGAGGTAAAAAACTTTTTGCTCCGAGATTGTTCCGCTGTCCAGGCTCCTACTAGCTGGCAGGGCAGGTTGATCTCTCGTGGAGGCTAAGTCCTTTTAGCTTTGAGATGGATTCCGTTGTCAGGCTCTCACTAGCTGGCATGGCAGGTTGATCTCTCGTGGAGGCTAAGTCCTTTTAGCTCCGAGATGGATTCCGCTGTCATGCTCTCACTAGCTGGCAGGGTAGGTTGATCTCTCGTGGATGCTAAGTCCTTTTAGCTCTGAGATGGATTCTACTGTCAGGCTCTCACTAGCTGGCAGGGCAGGTTGATCTCTCGTGGAGGCTAAGTCCTTTTAGCTCCGAGAAGGATTCCGCTTTCAGGCTCTCACTAGCTGGCAGGGCAGGTTGATATCTCGTGGAGGCTAAGTCCTTTTAGCTCCGAGATGGATTCCACTACCAGGCTATCACTAGCTGGCAGGGCAGGTTGATCTCTCATGGAGGCTAAGTCCTTTTAGCTCTGAGATGGATTCCGCTGTCAGGCGCTCACTAGCTGGCAGGGCAAGTTGATCTCTCGTGGAGGCTAAGTCCTTTTTGCTCCGAGATGGATTCCGTTGCCAGGCTCTCACTAGCTGGCAGGGTAGGTTGATCTCTCGTGGAGGCTAAGTCCTTTTAGCTCCGAGATGGATTCTGCTGCCAGGCTCTCACTAGCTGGCAGGGTAGGTTGATCTCTCGTGGAGGCTAAGTCCTTTTAGCTCCGAGATGGATTCCGCTGCCAGGCTCTCACTAGCTGGCAGGGCAGGTTGATCTCTCATGGAGGCTAAGTCCTTTTAGCTCTGAGATGGATTCCGCTGCCAGGCTCTCACTAGCTGGCAGGGCAGGTTGATCTCTCATGGAGGCTAAGTCCTTTTAGCTCTGAGATGGATTCTGCTGCCAGACTCTCACTAGATGGCAAGGCAGGTTGATCTCTCGTGGAGGCTAAGTCCTTTTAGCTCAGAGATGAATTCCGCTGCCAGGCTCTCACTAGCTGGCAGGGCAGGTTGATCTCTCATGGAGGCTAAGTCCTTTTAGCTCCGAGATGGATTCCACTGCCAGGCTCTCACTAGCTGGCAAAGCAGGTTGATCTCTCGTAAAGGCTAAGTCATTTAGCTCCGAGATGGATTCCGCTGTCAGGCTCTTACTAACTGGCATGGCAGGTTGATCTATCGTGGAGGCTAAGTCCTTTTAGCTCCGAGATGGATTCCGCTGTCAGGCTCTCACTAGCTGGCAGAGAAGGTTGATCTCTCGTGGAGGCTAAGTCCTTTTAGCTCCGAGATGGATTCTGCTACCAGACTCTCACTAGCTGGCATGACAGGTTGATCTCTCGTGGAGGCTAAGTCTTTTTAGCTCCGAGATGGATTCCGCTATCAGGCTCTCACTAGTTGGCAGGGCAGGTTGATCTCTCGTGGAGGCTAAGTCCTTTTAGCTTCAAGATGGATTCCGCTGCCAGGCTCTCACTAGCTGGTAGGATAGGTTGATCTCTCGTGGAGGCTAAGTCCTTTTAGCTCCGAGATGGATTCCGCTGTCAGGCTCTCACTAGCTGACAGGGCAGGTTGATCTCTCGTGGAGGCTAAGTCCTTTTAGCTCCGAGATGGATTCCGCTGCCAGGCTCTCACTAGCTGGCAGGGATGGTTGATCTCTCTTGGAGGCCCAAGTCCCTTTGCTCTGATGATGGTCCTACTGTCAGGCTCTCACTAGATGACATGGCAGACATACCTCTCATGGAAGCCCAGCTCCTTTGCTCTGAGATGGTCCAGCTGCCAGGCTCTCACAAGCTGGTAGGGCCGGTGGTACCTCTCATGGAAGCCCCAGTTCCTTTGTTATGAGATGGTCCAGCTGCCAGGCTCTCAGTAGCTGGCAGGGCCAGTGGTACCTCTCGTGGGAGCCCAAGTACCTTCGCTCCAAGAAGGTCCCGCTGCCAGACTTTCACTAGCTGGCAGTGTCGGTGGTACCTCTCGTGGAAGCCCGAGTACCTTCGCTCCGAGACGGTCCCGTTGTCAGGCTCTCACTAGCTGGCAGGGCCAGTGTTACCTCTCGTGGGAGCTCAAGTTCCCTTTGCTCCGAGATGGTCCCGCTGCCAGGCTCTCACTAGCTGGCAAGGCCGGTGGTACCTCTCGTGGGAGCCCAGTTACCTTCACTCCGAGACGGTCCTGTTGTCAGGCTCTCACTAGCTGGCAGGGTCGGTGGTACCTCTCGTGGATGCCCCTGTCCCTCTTTGCTCTGAGATGGTCCCGCTGCCAGGCTCTCACTAGCTGGCAGGGCCGGTGGTACCTCTCGTGAAAGCCTAAGTCTCTTCGCTCCGAGATGGTCCCGCTGCCAGGCTCTCACTAGCTAGCAGGGCCGGTGGTACCTCTCGTGGGAGCCCAAGTCTCTTCGCTTCGAGACGGTCCCACTGTCATGCTCTCACTAGCTAGCAGGGCCGGTGGTACCTCTCGTGGGAGCCCAAGTTCCCTTTGCTCCGAGATGGTCCCGCTGCCAAGCTCTCACTAGCTGGCAGGGCCGGTGGTACCTCTCGTGGGAGACCAGTTACCTTCACTCCGAGACAGTCCCGCTGTCAGGCTCTCACTAGCTAATAGGGCCGGTGGTACCTCTCGTGGATGCCCCTGTCCCTCTTTGCTCCGAGACGGTCCCGCTGTCAGGCTCTCACTAGCTGGCAGTGCCGGTGGTACCTCTCATGGAAGCCCAAGTCTCTTCGCTCTGAGACGGTCCCACTGCTAGGCTCTCACTTGCTGGCAGGGCCGGTGGTACCTCTCGTGGGAGCACAAGTACCATCGCGCTGAGACGGTCCCGCTGCCAGACTCTCACTAGCTGGCTGGGCCGAAGATACCTCTCGTGGGAGCCCAAGTACCTTCGCTCCGAGACGGTCCCGCTGCTAGACTCTCACTAGCTAGCAGGGCCGGTGGTACCTCTCGTTGGAGCCCGAGTACCTTCGCTCTGAGACAGTCCCGCTGTCAGGCTATCATTAGCTGGCAGGGTGGTGGTACCTCTCGTGGGAGCTCAAGTTACCTTTGCTCCGAGATGGTCCCGCTGCCAGGCTCTCACTAGCTGGCAGGGCCGGTGGTACCTCTTGTGGGAGCCCAGTTACCTTCACTCTGAGACGGTCCCGCTGTCAGGCTCTCACTAGCTGGTAGGGCCGGTGGTACCTCTCGTGGGAGCCCAAGTCCCTTTGCTTTGAGACAGTCCTGCTGCCAGGCTCTCACTAGCTGACAGGGCCGGTGGTACCTCTCGTGGATGCCCCTGTCCCTCTTTGCTCTGAGAGGGTCCCGCTGCCAGGCTCTCACTAGCTGGCAGGGCCGGTGGTACCTCTCGTGGATGCCCAAGTCCCTTCACTTCGAGACGGTCCCGCTGCCAGCTCTCACTATCTGGCAGGTCCGGTGGTACCTCTCGTGGGATCCCAAGTCCCTTTGCTCCGAGACGATCCCGCTGCCAGGCTCTCACTAGCTGGCAGGGCCGGTGGTACCTCTCGTGGATGCCCCTGTCCCTCTTTGCTTCGAGACGGTCCCGCTGCGAGGCTCTCACTAGCTGGCAGGGCCGGTGGTACCTCTCGTGGATGCCCAAGTCTCTTTGATCCGAGACGGTCCCGCTGCCACGCTCTAACTAGCTGGCAGGGCCGGTGGTACCATTCAAGGACCCTAAGTCCTCCCTACCCTGAGGTCGTTTCGTCACCCAGGCTCCCATTAGCTGGCATGACAGGTTGACCCCACGCGGGAGGCCAAGTGTTTTTTACCTCGTGGCCATCTCGTCACCTAGGATCCCATTAGATGGTGTGACAGGTTGACCCCTCGGGGTGGTTGAGTATTTCCGGCTCTAAGAAGGCCACTCATCGAATACGTTAGGTTGGATATTTCTTTCTGAGCTTGTGCCAACCTCGAAAAGAGCGGGGATTGTGTACAACGCCCCGTATTCGCTGGTTTTGGGGTTTAAGCTTTTGGAGTGGTTTGCACTCTTGGTGGCCAATTTTGGCTTAGCCCTTGGAATATACTAGTAGGGGGAAAAATCTGCCTCCTCCCAATGGCCCTTTTTTGGGGGGCGGGTGCGACAAGTTGGCTGGCACCCGCCACGGCCTGGTAGGTGCGGGATGGCAGGGCGAGACCGGCCGAGGCTGGGGTCTCGCCCCAGGCCTACGGCCTGGCGGGGCGAGACCTGCCGAGGCTAGGGTCTCGCCCCAGGCCTGCGGCCTCGCGGGGCGAGATCGGTCGAGGCTGGGGTCGCGCCCCAGGCCTGCGGCCTGGCGGGGCAAGACCGGCCGAGGATGGGGTCTCGCCCCAGGCCAACGGCCTGGTGGGGCGAGACCGGCAGAGGCTGGGGTCGCGCCCCAGGCCTGCGGCCTGGCGGGGCGAGACCGGCCGAGGCTGGGGTCTCGCCCCAGGCCTGCGGCCTGGAGGGGCGAGACCGGCCGAGTCTGGGGTCTCGCCTTAGGCCTGCGGCCTGGCGGGGCGAGACCGGCCGAGGCTGGGGTCGCACCCCAGGCCTGCAGCCTGGAGGGGCGAGACCGGCCGAGGCTGGGTTCTCGCCCCAGGCCTTACTCCCCAGTTCTTGGGTGGGTCACCTGCTCCTCTCGGGTGCCCATGGAGGAGGGGGCATGGCTCCTCCCGCTTGTGGACCTCTTTTGACCATGTTGTTACCGTTTTACCCTCGGGGTGGGATTACCTCTTTACCCCCCGACGTGACTGCTTTCTATTGGCCCAAGGTATATTGGGTGTAAGGGTATTTCAGGCATTTTGGACAATGAGGTTGGAAAAACAATAAATAGACCCTTGAGGGTGCCTTGGAGAGCATTGCATCCAGAGCCACAAAAATCTCTTTGCTCTCTTCCTCCAAGGCACCTAGCTCAAGCATTGGCTAGGGAGGGGGAGACTTCAGAGGTCTTCCGGGTGTGAGGTGGGACCTCCGGGGTAGAGCCGAGGGTTTGTTTCTAGCTTCCTGATCTTTGGTCCGTGACGTTCCTCCGGGTGTAGTAGGTGTGAGGTCACCCCTTTCTAGGGACCCCGAACTCCATAGAGGCTATTTTTGGCTTCAACAAGCACCTAGTGCCGCTGCGAATTTTTCACCGGGTAGATCTTGGGAAGTCCAAAATCCAACCTAAATTGTTTGGTTCAGCTAATCTCTACAAAAGAATAATTAGGAAGAATTTAATTGGAACTTGTGTATACATCTCTTAGGGATGGTTGGGTTGAGGGAGCCTAGTTAGCTTGGAGAGCTTATGGCTCGTTTCAGTTGTAGTTGTGGAGGACTAGTTAGTCCTGAGAGCTATGAACTCAGTTGTTTGTGACTGCGGGTGATACACATGCATGTGCATTATGTGGTGGGTCTTCGGTACTGGTCTAGTCGTCACACCAACGGAAGTACGTTGACTTGGCTAATAGTTGTGGGCTAGTGGGTCATCTTAGCTGGTGTCTTTCCTATTGACCCTCTACATAGTTTTGTGGTCTTGTTCTATAGGTTCCAGCAAGAGTACCCAGGGGCCACACATTACTCGATGCGTTGATGCGTACGTATTGCCTAGGTCAAGTAGTGTGCATACCTACCTAGGTGGGGAGACATCGCTCCCCTGCCACCGTTGAACCACATCGAGGGTGCCTAAGATGTTAGCTACCCCCGAAAAGTGAGAACTAAATGTCTATATACATAGAGTTGGGTGGTGAGGTTATGGGCCATAACATTGCATTGCATCAATATTCACATCTTATTCATCTCAAACAAAAGGCCCTCATCATATGCATTACTATGAGATCTTTTATATGATGAGTTAATTTTATGCAAAACGATGCTTAACTTATATATTTCTATGAACACATATAGAAGTTTAGTTACTTCTATGTTTACTTGCTCCTACTTTACTACTGATATTTCTTCATCGTGCAATTACTTTTGAAGAACTCCAACCCATATATATATTCCAAATCCATATATATATACACTATATTATAAAGATGTATGTTAGCCTACATCTTAACCATTGAATGAGTTCCAAAATTTGAATCTTATCCATTGAATACTAATAGGTTATTTCTTTTTTTTCCTTTGACCAGGTCCACTGTATTATAAAGATGTATGTTAGCCTACATCTTAACCATTGAATGAGTTCCAAAATTTGAATCTTATCCATTGAATAATAATAGGTTATTTCTTTTTCTTCTTTCCTTTGACGAGGTCCTCCCGCCAGCTGATATACCCGCGCCCCATGGCATCTTTTGGCCGAAAGCTGCACCAGCAAGCCTCCCTCACGTCTCATCTCACTGTATGCATGGGCAAGATGCAGGAAAGCTCCTCCCGCATGGCAGCAACCCTCTGGTATTCCTTATTTGAATCTCCTGGGCGGCAAATCGCCTGCACAAAATCACGGGTCTCGGCCTTCTTATTTAGGGCAGAAATCAACTCTCGCTTGACACAGAGCTCATATTGCCAGGTACCGCAGAGGAACCCTGTACATCTCCCGTGAACGTTTCACCTTCACCCCATGCGCGACGGCCACTCTGCTCTCCCTCACCAGTATGCTTCCATCCTCAACTCCTAACCTTAATCATGTTTTCTAGGGTTGCACCCCATCTCCAACTCCAACCTCTCATCATTAATTTTCTTACAGCTCTTCGAAATCTTCACTTCCTCACCAGGTATGGTAGCAGGTCTCCAACTTCAACATTGCGGTTTTTACTCAATGGCTTCTTAATCTCTTCCGCTTCAAGTAAACTTCCGGGCTTCTCTCAGAAATAGTGCACAACATATGTTTGATGAAATTCCCGTTAAGTATATTTAGGGTGATGGCTGGCATGTGCTTGGCATAAAACAACGGTGATTGATTGTTTTTGTGATATATGCTTATCTGTCGGTGATAAAACAACGGTGAGAAAATAACAGTGATTGTCTTTGTGATATATGCTTGGCATATTATGGCTGGATCCGGATCCTCTCCATTTCAAGTGAAATGGAGGGGATCCATTTCATGCTTTAGTGGACAAGATAAGTCCAAGAAATATCTAGTGAACAAGAGTTTTTTGATTAAAAAAAATATAAAAGGATTGGAAATGCAGAACCCGTTGAATGAAAAAGCAATCAATCATGGCCATGAAATGGATCCCCTCCATTTCAAGTGAAATGGAGAGGATCCTGATACGTTATAGCTGGCATCATAAAACAAGGGTGATGGGAAGTATAAGAAATAAAAGTAGAGATATTATGTAATATCAGTAATTTTTGTTAGCATTTAATAAGTAGAGAGAGAGAGAGGTTGTATTCAATAGAAGAGAGAGAGAGATTGCATTTATGAGAGGATAGTTGGAGAGTTTTTCTTTTGCATATAAATAGGCCTTTTGTAGTTCCTTTTAAAGGTTGCTGTGAATAGAAGTTTTCTTCCTCCTTCATATTTCGGTTTTAGAGAGAGAGAGCGAGAGGAGCGCTGCAGCGCTGGAGAGGTTCTAGTCCGTGTCAACCAAGTCGCGCGACTTGTACTCGCGGTTTGGGCGTTGAGCTCGCCTGTGTCAGCTCGCAGGAAGTGGAGCAGCTCGCGAGAAGCGGGAGCTTGCGGCTCGTGTGCTCGCTGGAAGTGGAGCGCAGCTCGCGAGAAGGGGTAGTAGCTCGCTGGTTTACTCTCGGGTTGAGTGCCCGCGTGTGGCGGTCTCGTAGGATTGATCTCGCCGAGTGGTCTACTCGCCTGCAGGAGTGAGCTCGCGCGGTTTGTGGCAGATTGGAGTGGTGAACTCGCCCTTAGTTGTCTCGCTGAGGGGAACTCGTGCAGGTAGATTGGTCGTCTCGCAAAAGGGAGACCGCGCGAGTAGGCGGCTTGTTGAGGCGGTCTCGGAAGTTGGGTTTATTTTGGGAAAGACGATTTTGGTGCAGGGAACCATACACGTTTCCAACAATTTTGTAATAACAGTAATTATGTAATATCAGTATAAAAAATAAAAGTAAAGACCGAACATACAAATTTTGTAATAGCAGTAATTATGTTCTACCCTATTTTCTGTTCCTAACTTCTAAAACATAGTTTTGTAATGCTAGCTAGGCTCATATTTACGAATTTCATAGAGTATATAATGAGCTTCATTGTCGCATTGGAGGTTTCAGTTCACGTGGAGCCAAGATATTTGAAATTTTGTATTTGGCTTCGTGTGTTTCACTGCCTCCATCACTCTCATACAAATATCAAAAACATAACCAAAACAGTTGACTTTCATTTGTTAGTGTTTATGCTCATGTTTTTTTTAATGTATACCTTATTAATAAGGTTAGCACTCAAAATGTGTTAAATTTGTATGTTCAGTCTAAAAGATTTTATGTTAACACATGACTTAATTCAGTATAATATATATATTTTTATTTTCTTCTACTTACACTTAAAAGTTAGAAGAGATGATTTTGCTTTTAAGCATCAACTGAGGCTTTTTATTGATGTGCAACCATTACCTCAAAGTGGAGCAGTACTATGGAGCAGTAGTATGGAACAGTAATGATTATTATTGAATGGGTTAATAGTCTTACAGTGCTTTGAAATAATGAATTCAGGATTGCTACTTGGGGCTATAAGGATTTCCTTACTCCTTTTGAGGTGCTGGATAGGGAAACCCGTGTTTGATTCCTACACAAAAAGTTCAAAATTTAGTTTTTCATGATTTTTTTTTTCAATTCGGTTGTTATAGCCCATTTTTTCAATTTGGTTTTATCGCCTAATGTTGTCTTCTTCACATGATTTTGTGCGCGAATAAAATTTCAAACATACAACTTTCACGGCGTTGAATCAAGATCTTTGATTCTACTTTATTTAGAATCTCTCTTTTTCAATTCTATTTTGAATGCTTAACTTTTTTGAGCGGCAAAACTCCCGCACGATTTCTTAAACAAAAGACCCTCTCAGTGTTCGGGTGAGTTAAAAACTCCCGCAAATAGGGATAGATGTTGAGCTCATCACAGTTGTAGTTAAATACTCGCCCCACGGCAAATGCCGCCCGTCTCCCCGACGACGAATATCGGCGCCGCACGGGGATGCCCTTGAATTTAAAAAGCCTCAGTTGAGTTTCAAGGAATAGATTGTCAATTAGTTTTTCAGTGTAGCGTGGGGCGTTGCAATTCCTGATTTTCCAAAGAGTATTAACCAAATGCTTTGTACTTTGGACTTCCTCTACTGTATTATAAAGAATATTAGTTTTTCAGTGTTGCCCTCTGTTTTGTAACTTCCCAATTAATTTTCTTATACTTACCCTAAGTAGTGGTGGAAGTCACGGACCCCCAATGTTCTTCCCAAGCTCCGCTATATACTACACAAGGAATAATGTTTGCAGCTTTCTGCAGGAGGAATACTACCAAGAAAGATATACTGATCCTATAAAACACAATAGAAATATAATGGATAAAACCATCATACTACAAAAGGAATAAATTTCTCATATTTTTGTAGCTTTTGACTCCTTTTAACATAGTGTGAAAGATGCCAACTACAGAACAACGAGAGGCACGTAACATGAGGAGACGTGAGCTTCGTCATCTGCGGGAGAATGCCCTTCGAGCCCAGCTAAACATGATTGAACGGAGTTCACTTATACCACCTCCACATGCTTCGTCGACAAATACCATTTTGAATAGTGTTGGATCCCTAGTTTATTTGGGCTAGGTTCACTGACTTAGGATGTGACCCATCATGTATAGTCTGGGTCAAGTTTGTGTCTTAGAGTCTAGGACAGTCCTCTATCTCAACTTCAGATGGACCATCCTTCTTCAAGACCATCAGGAACTCCAGATCTATCAGTTTTTCAGACTAAGTGAAATGAGTTCGACGTTCGTCGAACTCAGCTCGACGAAGGAAGTTGTGCGATCGACGATCGTGAGACAATTCGCAGTGCTGAGCTCGACGGACTTTGTTCTTTGCTCGACGAACACCAGATTCTACTTCAAGCATTCTCAGGACTACTTCAGAATTTCTCTAAGTCCAGCTCCATGCTTCGGTCGACGAATTATATTCTGAGCTCGACGAACTTGGACCTCAAGTTCACAGCTTCTCAAGTCGACGAATGCTAATCTCTACTCGACGATTTTTGTGCTCAGAGAATCTGTGTCGACACTTAGGGCTTGTGTCTACACCAGACGATTTGTGTCGACACCCAGGATTTCAGTCGACACAAGCTTGTGTCGACACCAAAGGAATTGTGTCGACACCAAGACCAATCTGTCGACACCAGAGGAGTTGTGTCGACACCAAGATCAATCTGTCGACACCATTCTGTGTCGACACAGCATTTCAGCAGATGCAGAGTATTTCGTCCAAGTCCAGAACTTTTCTCAGGTCGACGAAGTTTATTCTCAGCTCGACGAATTTGGTTCTCTGCTCTACAAATAATGTTTGTCTGATATTGAAGATTGTCTATTCAACGAATGAAGACTGTCAGCTCGACGAACTCAGCTCAGCTCGACGAACTCAGCTCAGCTCGACGAACCCAGCTCAGCTCGACGAACTCAGCGTAGCTCGACGAATTCTGTTCTTCGTTCGACGATTTCAGACTAGGTCTTCTTCCGTTCCCGTCTCATTCCATGGCGCTGATTCCTGGACAATTAATGGCAGTTCTTCACAGTATACTATCGTTAGGATGCGCAGTTAATTCTGGGTTATTACATGTCATTTTCCCATGGAAACAGTCGGGGAAAAAATTAATTGCTGCTTCCTTTCCAGGCCGTCTGTCAACATTCAAAATTCGAATGTTTTTCTATGACAGACAGAGATATACAGAAACAAGAAATATATACAACAAGTACACAACAACAGACAACAAGAAGAAAAAGCATAGACAGTGATTCAGACAACACAAGAAAAGGAATTCATTCTTGGCCCAGAGAAAAATTGATCTAGAAGAAAAAGAAGAACATTGCATCAATATCAAGAGTCTTCTTCATCTGCTTTTACTCAGGAGAACTTCAAAACAATACATTCATATCAATTGCAAGAAGTTCCTGAAGACTTTCTCTGGACCTGCAATTTTAGGTCTTTGAAGACCTATCACCCTGAAGCAGTGCTCCAGTATTCTTCCTGAACCATTCTACATCTCAGGGGGAGCAAAGCTGCTAAACAACATTCCACAAGTCTTCTCATTTGACTTGAGAAAGAGAAGACCTCATCACCCTCTCACTCCACCTCTGTACAGGGTTTTAATTCCCTTCAAAATTATTCTGGTTGCAAGTCTCCCACCAAAAGACTTGAGGGTTTGGTTTTTGGGAACCTGATCAAAACCCCATTGGTGCCAGGACACCTGATCAACCCCTTCCTGCAGTGGATTCCTACCAGGGTGGTAGAAGAGTGGACTACCCAGATTTGGGGAACCACTATAAAATTCTTGTGTCGTCTGGTTGCTTTCTTTTCCTTTTGTTTTCTGGCCTTGCTCTGTGAATGTGCTGTGATTAGTCCATTGTCGCTTGTTGGTTTATTTTATCTACTTCCCTGCACACACATACACACACCTAAAATACAACAGCAGTTGTAAAAGTTTTAAAATCACCATATACTCTATTCACCCCCCCTCTAGAGTATATCAGATCTAGCCGTACTTTCAATTGGTATCAAAGCGAGGTTGGTTAAACATACCATACCTGATTGGTTGTACAGGATAACACCTGAACCCAAAGATCCCTTGGTTAGATCTCTTTTCTTTTCTATTCTGTTATTGAACTTATCCTTATCACAGACATGACCCAAAACAAGGATTATACAAGCATCAGACCTCCAGTGTGCAATCTTAATAAGTTTGCCATCTGGAAGGAAATAATCAGATTATATATGAACTCCATTGATGAGGATATTTTCTCTGTCATTTCAACAGGTGTTCCTCCAGCTCCTACAACTTTTGCCAGCACATCAACTAATCTGAGTTCAGTACCACCTCCAGACAATACTGAAGCCTATAAGAAAGCCAAGATGGCTGATGCAAAGGCTATGAATATTCTGGCCCAAACAATGTCAGATGACATATTTCAGAAGGTGGCTGAGTGCACCTCAACCAAGGCCATTTGGGACTCTCTCAATCAAATGGTAGCAGGTTCAGCTGATGAAAGAAAGGATAGGAGATCCAGTCTCATTTCTCTCTATGAGAATTTCAAAAAGGATGAGACAGAATCAGTGGCTGAGATGTACAATAGATTAAGTTCAATCATTAGTGAACTCAAGACTCTTGACAAGGACATCACCTTAACTGAGGTGAATGACAAGATATTGATGTGTTTCCCCAGTTCATGGGACTCCAGAATCTGGCCAATCAAAGAAGCAGAAGCCTCAATGAGATCTCAACAGAATCTCTGCTAGGCAAGCTGAAGTCATATGAGCAGCTTGTGAAATCAAGAGAGGCAGCAGAACAGAAGGCAACTACCCCGGTTAGGAAGGAGCACAGCTTGGCCCTCAAAGCTTCTGAAGACAGTGAAACATCTACCTCCAATGAAGAGTTAATGAGCCTTTTTGCCAAAAGATTATACAAAATGGCAAGAAAAGACTTTAGAAGAAAATCATCCAGGCAGGATGATAAACCCAAATATGACAAGACAGCAACTAAGAGGTTGTGTGTTTTGGGTGCAGAAAGCCAGGGCACTATATTTCAGAATGCCTAGAGAATCAGAAAAAGGACAAGGGTAGGGACAAGGATTCCAGAAGAAAATAAAGCAGCAGACCCTCCTCCAACAAGTATAAAAAGAAGGACAAAGGATTTGTTGCTGAGTCCTGGAGTGACACAGAAGAGGAAACATCCTCCTCCAGCTCTAGTGAAGAAGAGGAAGAAGCCAGATCCAAGGAGGTGTGCCTAATGGCAATAGATGCCTCCAGAAGCAACTGTGGATCAGAAGAGGATTCTGAAGATGAAGGTGCCTCAGACTCAGAGGCTGATCAGGTGATTTCTAGTTTTGATTTCAATTCTGGTTTGTTTAAAGTAGAGTTTAAAACCATGTGCATGGATTTAATAAACTCAGAGAAAGAGATAAAAACCCTGAGGACTAGACTAGAAAATCTTGAATCTGTCAGCATAGAAAACAAAAAACTAACTGACCAATTGACTCTAGCTAATGAACAAATAATCAAGTTAAAATTTGAATTATGTGAGGCAAAACAACTTGAGCAATCTCTCAATGGGAGAAGCCTCAAGCTGATGGATATCACAAGCACAGTAAATGCCAGATTAAATGGCAAGCTGGGCTTGGGTGCTTCATCAGGTTTACCCCCTATAATAAAGAAGAATATACTTTCCACTCCCATAAAGTTTATCACTGCTAAGGTAAAGAGAAACTAACTGAAAAATCCAGATCAGAAAACAAGTCAAATCCCCTAGACAATAGCAACAAAAAACAGAAGATAGCTGTTAAAAACCAAGTTCAGCAGAATTCGTCGAACCTAGATCGACGAAATCCTGCAAGATCGTCGAACCCCGATCGACGAACGCTGAACGCAAACTTTAGAAATAATTATTCGTCCTACTGCGATCGACGAACTGTGTATGGTTTGTCGAGCAGAGGTCGACGAACGTGGGACGCAGAAAATGACCATGGTCATTCTCTGAGTGGAGGTCGACGATCTCATGCCCATTCGTCGAACTATGGTCGACGAACTTACAATAATTCGTCGATCCCAGAACGACCAAATATAAATAATTTCTCATATAGAAATTTTAAAACAGCTAACAAGACATTTAATCCAGTAGCTGATTGGATAATTCCACCTAGGAGATATCACCCTCTAGGGTATAAGTCTCGACCTGCATTATCAGTCATTTCTAGTTTTACTTTTCAACCAAACCAAGGACCCAAGGTAACCTGGGTCAAGAACAATTGAGCTTTATTTTTTGATGCAGGTACATGTGAAGAACTGTCCAAGGCTAAGTCAGACATGGTACCTGGACAGTGGCTGCTCCAAGCACATGACTGACAGCAAAGCAAATCTCACCAACTATAAGTCCAAGCTAGGACCAAAGGTGATATTTGGAGATTCAAAGAGTGGTCAGTCAGAAGGGTATGGAAGAGTAAGCATTGAAGCAGTGACCTTCAAAAAGGTGACATATGTAAGAGGACTTAAACATAACCTTATATCCATAAGTCAATTATGTAATGAAGGTTATCAGGTACATTTCAACTCCACCTCTTGTTCTATTATAAATGATAAAAACCAAACTATTTTAATTGGAGTTAGACAAGGAAACATATATTTAGTAGATTTCATTTCTGCCACAACTGATATTTGTTTACTCAATATCACTTGTAAACAAAATGAGTTATGGCACAAAAGGCTAGGACATGTAAACCTTAAGAACATATCTAGGTTATCTAAAGACAACCTTGTTAGAGGTTTACCTTCTGGTCCCTACAAGAAGGAAAGCCTATGCAGGGCTTGTCAACTAGGCAAGCAAACTAAAACTAGCTTCAAATCCATTAACAAAAGTGTTTCACCTAGGATATTGTATCTGCTTCATGTGGATCTTTTTGGACCCATTACAGTACAAAGCCTAGGAGGGAAGTCTTACACCTTAGTTATTGTTGATGATTTCTCCAGATTCAGTTGGGTAGCCTTCCTGAGAGCTAAGTCAGATACATTCAAAGTTCTTACAGATTTTCTCAGGACCATACAGATTGAGTTCTCTACTCATGTTGCATTGATCAGAAGTGATCATGACATAGAGTTTGAGTCTCTTCTTATGCATGTGTTCTGTGAGAAGGAAGGTATCAGGCAGTGCTTCTCAGCTCCTAGAACTCCCCAACAAAATGGGGTTGTTGAAAGGAAAAATAGGACACTCATTGAAGCTGCAGGTACATTGTTAGCGGATGCCTACATGCCTCTATCCTTTTGGGTAGAAGCTGTAAACACAGCTAACTATGTCTTGAACAGATGTCTTATACATAAACTAAAACACAAGACCCCCTATGAATTACTTAAAGAAAAGAAACCTAAAATCACTTACTTTAAAGTTTTTGGTTGCATATGTTACATCCACACTAATAACAAAAGATATATCAGAAAATTTGAGGCTAAGGCTGAAGAAGGGATTTTTCTAGGATATTCCCAAGTAAGCAAGGCCTATAGGGTTTTCAATAAATCATCCCTTAAAATTGTAGAATCTGTCCATGTGTCTTTTGATGAAGCTAACATGTCTTATAAGGAGAAAGATATTTCTACCAATAGTCCTTTGTAGGTTTCACCAATGTGTGAGTCTATGGATGGACTAAACCTTACCCAAGAGGTTCCAAATCATCCCACTCCACAGGCTGTTGAAGATAGTGAAGAAGAAATCCAAGAGGAAGTAACTGAACTTCCATCAACAGCCAGTACCATTCCTCAAGAGGAATTATTTGCAGAAGCTGTTGCTCAACCAACTCCACAAACTGATCTTGTCACACTTAGAGATCACCCCAGATCTCAAGTGATTGGGGACATTTCAGTTGGTGTACAAACAAGACATCAGCTCAATCAAGACTTGATGCATGCCTGTTTTCTCTCTCAAATTGAACCTCTCACCATCCATGAGGCTGAGCAAGATCCCCACTGGATTCTTGCAATGCAAGAGGAACTAAATCAGTTTGAGAGATGTAGAGTTTGGGATTTGGTTCCAAGACCCCATAACTACCCAGTTATTGGAACCAAATGGGTCTATAGGAACAAATTAGATGCAGAAGGGAACATAGTAAGGAACAAGGCTAGACTGGTTGCCCAAGGATATAGGCAAGAAGAAGGAATAGACTATGACCAAACCCTTTCCCCTGTTGCAAGGTTGGAGGCCATTAGAATATTCCTAGCCTATGCAGCATATAAAAAGTTCAAGGTATTCCAGATGGATGTTAAGAGTGCCTTTCTGAATGGTGTACTTCAAGAAGAGGTTTATGTAGAACAACCTCCAGGTTTTATCTCTCTAACTCAACCCTCTTATGTTTACAAGTTGCATAAAGCTCTCTATGGTTTGAAGCAAGCTCCAAGAGCTTGGTATGAGACCCTAGCTAGCTTTCTTTTAGAGCATAAATTTACAAGAGGAAGCATAGATAAAACCCTTTTCACTAGACATCATAAGGACCAAATCTTATTGGTACAAATATATGTGGATGACATCATTTTTGGGTCTACTGATCCCAAATTGTGCAAGAGGTTTGCTGACCTCATGCATTCCAAATTTGAGATGAGTAGCATGGGTGAGCTTTCCTACTTCCTTGGTCTCCAAGTGAAGTAGCTCCCTGATGGTATCTTCCTCTCCCAATCTAAGTATGCTAAAGAGCTTATTAAAAAGTTTGGGATGGGTGATGCCTCAGGAATGAAAACACCTATGGCTACAAATGCTGTTGTGGATTCTAATGCAGCAGGGAAACCTGTAGATCAGAAACATTATAGGGAAATTGTTGGATCCCTATTATACTTAACAGCTAGCAGGTCTGACATAATGTTTGACACATGCCTTTGTGCTAGATTCCAAGTGAATCCTAAAGAATCTCATCTTATTTTTCTAAAAAGGATTTTGAGATATATAAAGAGTTGTCCTAGTTTAGTACTCTAGTATCCTGCAGAGTCAGAATTTGAGTTAACTGGATACTCAGATGCTGACTATGCTGGATGTAGAGTGGACAGAAAAAGTACCTCTGGAACTTGCCAGTTCCTGGGTATGAGACTTGTCTCCTGGTTTTGCAAAAAGCAGACATCTGTGTCTACATCAACTGCTGAGGCAGAGTATATGGTTGCTGGCAGCTGCTGTTCACAGATGCTATGGATACAAAACCAACTACTAGATTATGGTATCAACTTAAATAATTCAACCTTATTTTGTGATAATACAAGTGCTATTGCTATAGCTCAGAATCCAGTTCATCATTCTAGGACTAAACATATTGAAATAAGACATCATTTCATTAGAGATAATGTGGACAAAAAGAAAATTAACTTGATCCACATTCCTACTGATCTACAGAGAGCAGATATCTTCACCAAGCCTTTGGATGAGAAAACTCATCTGTTCTTTATAAATCAACTGGGAATGATTGATGGAGAAGAGTTAAATTAATTTTTGTCTGCATTCGACGAATTTTCCAGAATTCGTCGAACGGAGTTCGACGAATTAGGGAAAGTTCGAGAGATTCTCGTCGAACGGAGCTCGACGAATTCTCTGTGTGGAAACAATTTTCGTCGACCGGAGATCGACAAACCTTGTTTCAGAAACCATTTCGTCGAACAGAGTTCGACGAACTGTTTTCAATTCTTCTGAATGGGTTCGACGAACTACTCTCCTATACCTTATTTCGTCGATCTCAGTTCGAAGATCTGTCCTTTTTTCGTGGAACGGAGCTTGTCGATTCATATTCTGAAAATCTTATATCTAGGTTTTCTTTGACCTCCGTCCCGCGCTTTCAGTCCTTTGCTCTTGATCGTCGTTTTCTCTGTAATTTTCTTTGCAGGTCATCAATGGCGATTCCTCCAGGAGCACTTGCAGCGATGAAGTTTGATGCAGCATTCTCCATGGACTTTGAGTCCTTCCAACATTCCGATCCAATTTTTCTGTATATCCTTGAATTACTTGAAGAATTACATCTCAAGGAATTCATGACACGCAGCATCAAGCTACACTCAACCGAGATCAGAGAATGGGTGTACACTGCCGCAATTTCTGAAGATGGAAATATGACAGGACATATTGGAAACACTGCCGTTTCCCTGTCCTCAGCAGTACTCTCTGAAATTTTTAGACTGATCAATGGGGAAGACAACTTGGAAATGGACGCTGAGGAATATGCTGATATGCTGAAAGTTATGGGTTTCACTGGCAACAACCCTAATAAGCTTCTGAAGAAACAACTGTCAGCCGCTTATAAGTTTTTGGCCGACATTGTAGGGAAAATTCTGATGGGCAAGCACTCGGCACACGACTACATCACTCGCCATCAATTCCTGATCATGTGCGCAGTGCTCAACAAGCACCAGGTCAATTGGGGCATGGTTTTCTTTGACCTTATCAAGAAAAGAACTAGCAAGAAGGAAGTCTGCTACGGCAGAATCCTGGGGATTTTCCTACAGGAAAAGGCCAGCGAATGTTTGGTCTCCCCGACCACATTCATCAACGCCAGCAAGCGCCTCACTTGCGCCTTGTTTGTCCGATGGGAGAGGACAATCTCCAAACCCTCTAAGGGTTCCTCCTCCTCTATCAAGGCTTCTGAGAGCACCAGGACCGTCAAGGTCACTCCCCACCCTGACCCTGACGAGGCCAGTCCCCCTACCAAATCTCTTCCCGCTCCTCCTGCACCTCAATTGACTCCACCTCAACATCAATCTCCACCGCCTGATCTTACACATATCCCTACACCTCCAGTTTCCCCCACTGCAACACATATTCCCTCACCCCTCAATCCCCTCTTCCACCACATCTATCCTCTATTCCATCCTACACCATACCCACTGAACCACAACCTGTTCTACCTCCCTTATCCCCTCCACATATTCTTCCTTCCTCTACTATTCTCTCTCCACCTATGGATTCTTCCACCATTCCCTCCATCATCTCTCTTCTGACTCCTCTTATTAAATCACTCATCACAGAGGCCATTACACCTCTGGTGAATTCCATTGATTCTTTTTCTGCCTAACTCACAGCCCTCTCTGCTGCCCCCTCTTCATTCAGGGGCCTAGCTCCAGGTTCTCCTGAACCCAGGCAGGGGGAGATGCTCCATGATGAAGCTGGTGCAGCAGTTGCAGAAGTAAATACAGTTGATACAGATGCAGATACTGCAGATACAGTTCTTGACACCACAGATACAATTATTACAGTGCTTGATAATGCAGTTACAGATACAGTAATAGATTTTATTCAATTCATGGACACTGACAGTAGCTTTGATGAGTCAGTAGATTCAATAACAACTGCTGGTGATTTCCTTATAAATCCCACAGTTAATTTATCTGAGATACTTCAGATCTTTGATCCTGTATATATGAAGCTTCCTTCAGTAGAGATTGCTAAGCCATATTTGGCTATTGTCCAGTATACCTCTTCAGCACATCCAGCAGTTGCTACGCAACTTTGTGCATCCTTTGCTGCTCCTGCTACTGTTTCAGCTCCTGTGTCTATTCCAGACATCTACCCTGTCCCAGATTTTGTCATGGATGATTCTCCCATGCTTGATCTGGATGAGCTCATTCTGGCAGACATTGAGGAAGAGAACAAGGCAGCAGCTGCAAGTTCTGTCTCTACTGCTGTTGAACCTTCACCCTCTGAACCTTCTATTCCCCCTCAAGAACAACCTCTTATCATTCCTGATGCCACTCTGAGGAAGCTGGATGCTTTGTATGATAATCCTCAGAGTTCAAATTCTGATGATGATGATGATGAATCAGATGAGGAGGCTGCTAAAAAGAGAAAGAAGTTGCTCTCTAAGAAAAGGAAGGCTCCTCCTCCTCCTGCTCCCAAGCCTAATCCCACTACAGACACTCCATATTATATTCTGCATAATGTTGCTCCTTATAAAGGGATGCCTGCATGGATGTGGTTATCTAAGAACCAGCAAAAAGAGAGGAAGAGGAGTAGGAGATACTCTCCTCCCCCAGTTCATAGATACAGAAAGGATCCTCCTCCTCCTCCTCCTCCAGCAGTAGGTGCCTCTGGCTCTAGCTCTCAGAGATCTGCTCCTATTCAAACCTATCAGAGACAAACAGGGAGATCCTCTGGTGGCAGTCAGCCAAGGACACCATCTTCAGGCAGTCAACACCATCAACAACAACAGCAGCAACACCAGGAATCTAAGAAACATGAAGCTGAAAGGCCCCATTCTCCTCCTGAAGATCCAGAAACAGCCAACACAGCCAGAATGGCAAGATTCCAAGAAATCATTGGCTTATCTCTAATCAACAAAGCTAAAGCTGAAGGCAAGGACACAACAGGCTTAACTACTATGTCTCAGTACAGGAGAGATGAGCTAAAAAGATTTGGGAAAGCAAACAAGCTACTCAATGTTGATGAATACATGAATCTTCACCCAGAAGCAGTTGTCCCCAGAGCCACTTCACTGAACATCATAGGGGCAGCTGACATGACTATGACCAAGGCTCAAGCTTCAGATCCCAAAAGGGAAATCATTTTTAAGAAGCCAGGAGAAAAAACACCAGAAGTCAAGCCAAAACAGAAGAAATCAGAGAAGTAATTTTTGTGTTTCTTTTCATTTCTGCTTCTGTTTCAGTCTATATCTTTGCATTAAAACAAAGCCAGTATGTATATATATATCTGTTGCATGTGTTGTAAATTCTCTGCCAGATATATCTCTTAATTTTGCTTTGTTTTTCTGTCTGTTCTTTGCTTGGAGTTTCTGTTAGTGACCTCACCCAAATAGGGGGAGATTGTTGGATCCCTAGTTGATTTGGGCTAGGTTCACTGACTTAGGATGTGACCCATCATGTATAGTCTGGGTCAAGTTTGTGTCTTAGAGTCTAGGACAGTCCTCTATCTCAACTTCAGATGGACCAGCCTTCTTCAAGACCATCAGGAACTCCAGATCTATCAGTTTTTCAGACTAAGTGAAATGAGTTCGACGTTCGTCGAACTCAGCTCGACGAAGGAAGTTGTGCGCTCGACGATCGTGAGACAATTCGCAGTGCTGAGCTCGACGAACTTTGTTCTTTGCTCGACGAACACCGGATTCTACTTCAAGCATTCTCAGGACTACTTCAGAATTACGAATTATATTCTGAGCTCGATGAACTTGGATCTCAAGTTCACAGCTTCTCAAGTCGACGAATGCTAATCTCTACTCGACGATTTTTGTGCTCAGAGAATCTGTGTCGGCACTTAGGGCTTGTGTCGACACCAGATGATTTGTGTCGACACCCAGGATTTCAGTCGACACCAGCTTGTGTCAACAGCAGAGGATTTGTGTCGACACCAAGACCAATCTGTCGACACCAAAGGAGTTGTGTCGACACCAAGATCAATCTGTCGACACCATTCTGTGTCGACACAGCATTTCAGCAGATGCAGAGTATTTCGTACAAGTCCAGAACTTTTCTCAGGTCGATGAAGTTTATTCTCCGCTCGACGAATTTGGTTCTCTACTCTACGAATAATGTTTGTCTGATATTGAAGATTGTCTATTCAACGAATGAAGACTGTCAGCTCGACGAACTCAGCTCAGCTCGACGAACTCAGCTCAGCTCGACGAACCCAGCTCAGCTCGACGAACTCAGCGTAGCTCGACGAATTCAAGACTCAGCTCGACGAATTCTGTTCTTCGTTCGACGATTCCAGACTAGGTCTTCTTCCGTTCCCGTCTCATTCCATGGCGCTGATTCCCGGACAATTAATGGCAGTTCTTCACAGTATAATATCGTTAGGATGCGCAGTTAATTCTGGGTTATTACATGTCGTTTTCCCATGGAAACAGTTGGGGAAATAATTAATTGCTGCTTCCTTTCCAGGTCGTCTGTCATTACTGCTCGACATTCAAAATTCGAATGTTTTTCTATGACAGACAGAGATATACAGAAACCAGAAATATATACAACAAGTACACAACAACAGACAACAAGAAGAAAAAGCATAGACAGTGATTCAGACAACACAAGAAAAGGAATTCATTCTTGGCACAAAGAAAAATTGATCTAGAAGAAGAAGAACATTGCATCAATATCAAGAGTCTTCTTCATCTGCTTTTACTCAGGAGAACTTCAAAGCAATACATTCATATCAGTTGCAAGAAGTTCCTGAAGACTTTTTCTAGACTTGGAATTCTAGGTCTTTGAAGACCTATCACCCTGAAGCAGTGCTCCAGGATTCTTCCTGAACCATTCTACATCTCAGGGGGAGCAAAGCTGCTAAACAACATTCCACAAGTCTTCTCATTTGACTTGAGAAAGAGAAGACCTCATCACCCTCTCACTCCACCTCTGTACAGGGTTTTAAGTCCCTTCAAAATTATTCTAGTTGCAAGTCTCCCACCAAAAGACTTGAGGGTTTGGTTTTTGGGAACCTGATCAAAACCTCATTGGTGCCAGGACACCTGATCAACCCCTTCCTGCAGTGGATTCCTACCAGGGTGGTAGAAGAGTGGACTACCCAGATTTGGGGAACCACTATAAAATTTTTGTGTCGTCTGGTTGCTTTCTTTTTCTTTTGTTTTCTGGCCTTGCTCTGTGAATGTGCTGTGATTAGTCCATTGCTGCTTGTTGGTTTATTTTATCTGCTTCCCTGCACACACATACACACACCTAAAATACAACAGCAGTTGTAAAAGTTTTAAAATCACCATATACTCTATTCACCCCCCCTCTAGAGTATATCAGATCTAGCCGCACTTTCAAATAGTATGGCAAATATCCCACCTATCACATTTCCCCTAGGGGAAGACGACCAAGAGGACCAAGACAACTGCCACCTCAACAGAGGAGGAGAGAACTCATTACACTAGGTGTACTGCCACCACAAACGCAATCTGATCTACATCATCATCTGTTAGACGCCGGACAATAACCGGTAAATATGTTACACCAACCAGTACATGGTTATCAATAGGAAATGAGTACTAAGCTACACTTTTGAACTACACTTCTCATCATCACACCTTCAATACTTCTCTGAAGAGGATATATTCAAACTCCACGTAGAAGAAATGGAACACGCTGCTTCTATTATTCATATTACTGTTACCTAATAAAGCTCACCCACACACAATCCAGCCATGACACCTGCCGCAGTGCGATCCGACGCACATGTACACGAGGGGCAAACCACAATAAGGATGAATGCTCGACAAATGCGCAATACCCACATAATGATCCCCCCAGGTACTGTAGTTTGCAATAGATTCACTTGACTCTAATAGGATTCACACTTCTACCGTAATCCATTTGTCAGACAAATCTGCAATATTTTCGTTTTTATTAGGTTCGTTGCAAAGAAACTACAATCGTCGTAATACCAGACAAACACAACTACAAATGCTAGATCAGAGAAGGAGTGCGCTATTCGAGAAAGTCGATTAGTCGGTGTAACTAATGTCATGAATACAAACACCGTCCACGGAGAGATAAATGATCGTCCAGATGCACTAACGTTTCCACAAAATAACTTGGTTGATGGAATGTTACACCAGCCGGTGGATGTTTTACGACAGGAAATAGATACTATACTACACCTTTGAACTACCCTTATCATCATTACATCTTCAATACTTCTCTATTTCAGACAATATTCAAACTACATGCAGAAGACATGGATCACACTACTTCTACTATTCACATTACTATTGCCCAACAAAGCTGACCCACTCACAATTCAGTCATGACACCTGTCGAAATGCGATCTGACACACATTTAACCGAGGGACAGCTCATAATAAGGATGAATGCTCGACAAATGGGCAATAACCACGTGACAATCCCTCCAGGTCCTGCAAATTACAATAAGTTCACTTGACTTCAATAGGATTCACACTTCTACGATAATCCATTTATCAGACTGATCCATAATATTTTCATTTTTATTAGGTTCATTGCGAAGAAACTACAATCATCATAATCTCAGGCAGACGCAACTGCAACTACAAAATCAAAGGAGTGAGCGTATTAGAGAAAGACGATTGGTCGGTGTACCTAATGTTATGAATCCAAACACCGCCTACGAGACAATCAATGGTCGTCCAACTGCACTACCGTTTCCACAAAATAACTTAAACGAAGGAATGTCTACTGAAGTTCGTTTTCTCGCTACCCACCCATTAACACACAATTCATGTGCAAAGAATTATTATCCCGCAACTTGAGTTCCAGAGCTTCATCTCTTGCGCCCATCTACATGCCCATACTGCCATGCAAAGCTATTCCACAAGGAAACTTCTACTTTGTGTTGTTCTGGAGGTAGGGTAGATGTTGAACACATTCTAGAATCCACAGAATTGCTTAATCTCTTTACCGAACAAAGCACAGTGCCACGCACTTTTAGACAACATATACGTGCTTACAACTACATCTTCTCCTTCACATCATTGGGGGTCACGCTTAACGAACATATACCGACTGCTAATCGCAGAGTCTACACTTTCAGGGCACACGGTACAATGTATCTCTGAATTGGTTCTCTTCTACCTACACCCGGAAGTCGGCCACGATACCTACAAATGTTCATTTACGATACTGAACACGAATTAGATAACCGATTGAGTGAAAATTCAGGGCTCAATGCAGGACTGATTGATAGGATCACCAACATACTTAATACAATTAACCAATTCGTCCAAATCTTCAGGCAACTTGCAAGACACCCTAACATACAACAAATGCAAGTTAATAATTAAGGAAAGATCATCGGTAGAGCGAAAATATTCGCTTCTGGCTGCCTCACAAGTCGCTACAATATTAGTTGGTGGAGGAAATTTCGTGGAAGCAAATGAAAGAGACATAATTGTCGAGACAACTGATGGTCATTTGGTGCCTATCAAGGAATATTCTGGCTATTACGACCCTTTGAAATATCTATTTGTTAGTGTAACGCCCCGAAACTCAAAAGAGCGACGGGAGGCATTCCGGGCCAAATTTGGAATTTGGCAGGTGGTACAAGGCCTGGGACACGGGCGTGTCCCAGGGCATGTCGAGCTGGTTCGACGTTGTGGTTGAGTGTTCGAAGATTTTGGGCTCGACGTTCGTCGAGCAGCAAACACGGCCCTAGACACGGGCGTGTCCCCGGGCGTGTCGGGCAGAAATCTGGGTTCAACGATCTGGCGGAAATCTGGGTTCGACGATCGTCGAGATGCGGTCGACGATCAGGCCACCTTTCTGTGTTCGACGATCGGGCCGCGTGTTCGACGATCGGGCCGTTTTCTGGGTTCGACGATCGGGCCGTGGGTTCGACGAGCGGGCCGTGTGGTCATTAATCAGGCAGTTTTCTGGGTTCGACGATCGGGCCGTGGGTTCGATGATCGGGTCGCGCATTCGACGATTTGGCAGGAGTTGTGCGTTCAACGATCGCGCTATATATCTCCGTTCGACGATCTGGCGCATTCGACGATCTTGGTTCGACGATCGTCGAGCGCGGGGCTATTTCTGGCGTGTCTGACTCGGTCGACACGGAGTGTTGACTCTAGGGTTTTGGTGGGAGTTGACTAAAATGTCCCGACACGATTTAATTGATGCGGACGTGTACTGCTCCTATTGGTGAACTATGCGGTGTTTAGCCCCATTTCGTCCAGGTCAGACCTGGATCGTATCCGTGCGTTTCTTTTGGTGGAATCCGATGGCTGTGATTATCCCAAATGGGTTATACCCGAGAGAAGGGTTTCAAAACCCTTATTATTTTCTGCTGGTTCTCTGTCTAAATCCTAGAGATAGGGGAGAGCAAAGGAGGACGAAGAAACCTAGATCCAGTCCTTGGAGGAGTTTTAGAGCTCCAAATTGCGAGCTGACTTCGGATCTACGAAGGCAAAGAGATTGCAGTGCTTTTCATCCGCGTACATTTCCATGGCGGCAAGGAAGAACACTAGGGTAACGATTCTCTACTTGAGCATGTGAAGCTCTACTTCTTTTGCATAGGAAGTCCGCTCTCGCGAGTTTGCGGTGAGTTGGAGACATTCCTTCGGGTAGATATGTAAAGTCCCCGTTGTTTAGAGTCCGTAATCGAGAACGGATATAGGCATGATGTGTGAAGCCTATCCAGACATGTTGGTCTGGATCAGTGATGTTGCATTGCATAAATGGCTGGAGAAGACTCCGTGCGAATGTTTGTTTTCGGGTTTTTCTACGTGGTAGATTGCAATAGGGAGCCTTGGGGATTAACCCAAAGGTGCACCCGGAAACCTGGGCAGATGCGTGATTCTGCCAAACATGTGGGCCTGGGAGCCAATTTGAACATAACTGGGTTATGTGTTGTGTGTAAACGATTTGGGACTCGGGAAAGTTTGACCCGCGCATATGTTTTAAATTAACGTTGCAGTGTGAGCAACGGGTCAGGAGGAACCGTACTCGCTCTATGTCATTCGGTTAAAGAGACCTAAAGTTACTTGGCACTTACCGTTGGCATAGATTGAGGGTCTTAGGCAGTGGCCAGAAAGACCAAATGCTCACGAGAGATTATCGTCCCAGGGACGGTGGTGAGTCAGCGGACTTAGACCGTGATCACCGAGAATATGCCCTGAGAGCACGGGGTGTGTGGCTGTGCGTGCCAATGCCTGCGATGCAATGTATTTTTATACTGCTTGGTTGTGCTAATAAAGTGCAGGGAAGGAGCATCGCCGCCCCGAGTTTGGGGCGGGATCGTTATAATTTGGTCAGCATTGCTGACCGTTGATTTTGTTTGCCACTGTGCGGTGGTTTGTTTCTTGCAGGTGCTGCTGGACCAAGCGGTCAATAGCGGGCTAAAGCCCAAATTGCGAAGCCGGCCTTCGAAGGCCTAATTGGAATGTTTACTTGCTTTTATCCATGTATGACCGGCATGCGTGCCGTGGTATGGAAAACATGTAATATTGAGTAAACCATTTGTAAGGCCTTAAGGCCAGTACTTGTGTATGCACTTCATTCCCTTTTGGCTTATTTAGTGGACATTCATACTTGTTGCCGGGTTCTTTTTAATTGCAACTTATAAAACCGCTTCTGCTAGAATGCTCTGTGTAGGACGTTGGATTGGTTGGATGGTTTCCATTGAGTAACCACCCGATCTGTCTGTGGTATATGACGTCGGGCCCTGGCCGGACCTACTACTATATGCTATACGACGGATAGGAGGTGTTACAATTTGGTATCAGACTACTGGTTTTGGTCGGGCTTAAGATGAATTTGTGGGCAAATTCTTTTTAAGGGGTGGTGAGCACATGTGTGTGCGTCATCGTTATAACAGTAAAAGAATCCATTAATGTCCACTTAGGAATGAAATTACACGTGTTTGGGGAACCTGCGTGTTCCTATAATTATTGTTTACAATTTTATTTGGTCGCTTAAAGGTGTTTTGTACCACTATAGGTGACCATAAGTGGTGCTGGGCCGTCAGAACGTCGAGTTTCTGAGGCTAACAATGCACCTAATGATGCTCCTGCAACACCTCCATCGGTTGAGACCATACGATTGGTGGCCGAAGTAGTATTTGCCATGATTAATGCGCTGCCTGCAAGGCAAATGCAGCAGCCCGCTTCTGCGATGGAGTAGGTACCACTGCAAGCGGCTGAGCAAAGAAGGGTGGAACAGGTAGTAGAGGAACCATTGGTGCCAAGGAGGCAACCGAGAGACAGCTCAAACATGTCATGAGCTTTAATCCTCTGGTATTCTCGGGGTTGGGAACCCCATCTCAAGCTGAAGATTGGCTCTCACGTGTGAAGAGAGTCTTGGCTGTGACAGAGACGGAGGAGTGGCAGATGACCACTATTGCTACGTTCCTATTGGATGGAGACTCTAGGCTGTGGTGGGAGGGTTTGGAGCTGTATCTATTGAGAGGAAGGCAACTTATAGATGTCTCGATGGAAGAGTTCTCGAGGCTATTCTTGGCTAGGTACCTCCCTTCGGCGCAGAGGATAGCGTTGGAGAACGAGTTCCTGAAGTTGGTTCAAGGAGACAGTAGCGTGGATGAATATCTCCACGAGTTTACTCGATTGAGTCGATATGCTAACTCCACCATCGCAGATGAGGAGCGCATGACGAATCGATACTACGAAGGGTTGAGAGATGATTTGAGGCTACTACTCTCGGGGCCGATGATGCAGGATTTCTTGACCTTGGTCAACAGGACCCGGTCCTTGGAGAAGGACTTGAAGAATGTTCAAGCGAAGAAGAGCGTTGGTGATAAGAGGTCGGAGTTCAAAGTGCCGAACTTCTCAAAGTCTGTGTTCCGGAAGTGGAACAAGAAAGCTAGGAATTCGGGTCCAGCCCCCTCTTCTGGTGCTTCTGGGGCGACTACGGGTCGAACCCTGGGTGCATGTTTTACTTGTGGAAAGTCGGGGCACTTTGCCCGCGATTGCTGGAGCAGATGTCCCA
The DNA here is from genome assembly GCA_039583875.1 of Platanthera guangdongensis. Taxonomy (NCBI): domain Eukaryota; kingdom Viridiplantae; phylum Streptophyta; class Magnoliopsida; order Asparagales; family Orchidaceae; genus Platanthera; species Platanthera guangdongensis. The sequence goes on from CM077150.1 coordinate 263,317,422, forward strand.
AGTCCGAGAGAAAGCCAGGAGCAACATACGAAGAGAAGGGCAAGGAGGTGGAGTCAACTGCGTCCCATTATGCTCCGGCCCAACCAAGGGTGTATAATCTTGGCCAACAGGAGGCCATCAAACAGGCGGATGTGGTGACAGGTACAGTTTAATTTATAGCAAGTTAATTTCTTTAAATACTCGTTATGCACATGTTACCTTACCACTGCTTGTTTAGGATTTGTTTTGATTTGTGAAAATCCGGCAAGAGCACTCTTCGATACAGGAGCTTCACCCTCCTTCTTATCTGAAGGATTTATATCACGCATCAGAGTACGTTCTTCGATGGCGAAGGACAAGTTGGATGTGTTGTTGCCCAATGGGTGTTTGATGCGCGCGGATAGAATATGTGGCGTGAAGATTCGAATTTGGAATCAAGAGTTCGATCTACAAGCGTTGTTACTACCGCTGGTGGAGTTTGACATTATATTTGGCATGGACTGGCTCTCGGAGCAGCGGGCCTATATTGATTGCAGTCGCAAGGAAGTCAAGCTGGGAGCAGGTCGTGAGATGACTTTTACGGGCTTAAAAGGGTCGAGCAAGACGTTGATGTCAGCTCTTCAGGTGGTGAAAGCGGTTCGTGCTGGTGCAGAACTGTTCTTTACACTAGTGGAGGTTGCAAAGCCAAAGCCTACGTTGGATAGTATATCAGTGGTAGCTGAGTACCCTGATGTGTTCCCCGCAGATCTTCCTGGAGCCCCACCTCAACGGGAGATAGATTTTACGATTGAGCTTGTGCCAGGTGCAAAGCCTGTTTCACGATCTTCGTATCGGCTAGCGCCTAAGGAAATGACGAAGCTGAAGGTGCAAATTCAAGAGTTGTTGGAGCAAGGGTATGTGCGTCCAAGTTCTTCACCTTGGAGCATGCCGGTCCTCTTTATTATGAAGAAGGACGGAAGCTTGAGGCTATGTATTGATTATCGGGAGCTCAACAAGTTGACGGAAAAGAACAAGTACCCGATCCCTCGGATTGATGATCTATTCGATTAGTTAGTCGGGTCGACGGTGTACTCAAAGTTGGATCTCAAGTCCGGGTACTATCAGCTGCGAATAAGGGAGAGTGATGTCCCAAAGACAGCGTTCAGTACGAGATACGGGCATTACGAGTTTACGGTCATGCCGTTTGGGCTGACTAATGCGCCGTCAGTGTTCATGGATTTGATGAACAAGACCTTTAGGGAGTACTTGGACCATTTTGTGATCATCTTCATCGACGATATTTTGGTGTACTCGCAGAGTGAGGAAGATCACTTCAGGCATCTTCATCTGGTTTTGGAGACGTTAAGGAGGAATCAATTGTACGCCAAGTTCTCGAAGTGCGAGTTTTGGTTATCCTCAGTGGCTTTCCTCGGTCATATAGTGAGTGGGGAAGGTATTGCAGTGGATCCGATGAAGATTGTTGCGATACGGGAGTGGCCTGAGCTTTCTACGGTAGTGGAAGTCCGGAGCTTTCTGGGGCTTGCCGGCTATTATAGGCGCTTTGTAGAGAACTTCTCGTGGATAGCGTTACTTCTCACTACTTTGACGAGGAAGGAGCAGAAGTTTGTTTGGACGTCGGAGTGCGTACGAGCTTTTAAGGAGTTGAAATGTCGGTTGACCACGGCGCCTGTGCTGAGTTCGCCGAGTGGGACCGAAGGTTATGAGATTTATAGCAATGCTTTGGGCAACGGTTTGGGTTGCGTGCTACTGCAACACGGAAGTATGATAGCTTATGGCTCGAGACAGATGAAAGTGCACGAGAGGAACTATCCAGTCCATGACTTGGAGTTAGCGGTCGTGATTTTTGCCTTGAAGCTGTGGAGACATTATTTGTACGGTGTGAAGATTGATATCTACACCGATCACAAGATCCTGAAGTATTTGATTGATCAGAAAGATCTGAATATGCGGCAGCATAGATGGATGGAGTTCCTGGGGGACTATACATTCAAGATCCACTACGTGCCTGGTAAGGGCAATGCGGTTGCGGACGCGTTGAGTTGCCGGGCCCCAGCTCAAGCAAATTGGCTGTCGATCCATGACGAGCGGTTGGTTAGGGAGTTGGAGGCGTTGGATATTTCTTGCATGGATAAGCAGTCAAGTGCTGAAGCACTATTGAATTGGACTGAAGTTCAATATGATTTGGCTGATCGGATTCGGCAGGCCTTGGATTTGGATGTCGATATGAAGCAGTTCATGGTAGAGGCTCTGGATGGGTCAAATTCCCAATTCGTTGTGGAGGACGGATTACTTTGGAAAGACGGTCGTCTGTGCGTCCCAAGTGTGGGCAATTTGCGGGTGGAATTGTTGTACGAGGCACATCATACAAAGTACTCGATTCACCCGGGGAGCACAAATATGTACCGCGATGTCAAGAAACTGTTTTGATGGCCGGGTTTGAAGAAGGATGTGGCACTCTACGTGGCGAAGTGCCAAACTTGCGCCTTGGTGAAGGTGGAATGCCAAAAGCCGGGAGGATTTCTGAAGTCCTTTCCTATTCCGAAGTGGAAATTCGACGACATCACTCTGGAATTTGTGCACGGTTTGCCAAGGTCGCAAAAGGGGAACGACGTCATTTGGGTGGTCGTAGATCGGCTAACAAAGGTGTCGCATTTCATTCCGCATAGGAAGGATGATCCGGTGGAGAAGTTGGCAAAGTTATATGTGGATATTATAGTACAGCTTCACGGTGTGCCCCGCAGCATCGTGCATGACCGAGATGGGTGGTTCACGTCCAATGATTGGAGGCTAGTGCAACAAATGTTGGGAACAAAGTTAAAATTCAGCACAGCCTTCCATCCGCAAACAGATGGGCAGACCGAGATGGTCAATAGGACTATGGAAGACATGCTCCGCATGTGTGTCTTGGACTTTGGAAAGCAATGGGAAGACCATCTTTATTTGGTGGAGTTTGCGTACAACAATAGCTACCAGGCGAGTATTCAAATGGCGCCCTTCGAGGCCCTTTATGGTAGAAGATGTTGCACGCCGTTGTCCTGGTTGGAAACAAGAGAGTTAAAGTTTTACAAGCGTCAAGAGGTGGAGGATGCTACTTTATTGGCGCGAACCATTCGGGAGAGGTTGCAAATCGCTCAGGACCGTCAGGCGAAGTACTATAATGCCAAGCACAGGAACGTGGAGTTCGCTGTGGGCGACTGGGTGTACTTAAAGATCAAGCCGTTCATGGGTGTCTCGCGGGTGCGGCGATTGAAAAAGCTAAGCCCGAGGTACCTTGGGCCGTTTGAGGTTCTGGAGCGGGTTGGTGAAGCAGCCTATCGGTTGAAGCTTTCGGTGGAGCTTAGTGGTCTACATGATGTATTCTATATATTAGTGCTACGAAAGGTGGTGCAAGAGCCTACGCAAGGGATCGCGGTCGATCAAGTGCCGATTGATAGTGGGTTGACTATAAAGGTCAAGCCCGTGCGTATTGAAGTCTCGGAGGTCAAGCGGCTACGCAATAAAGAGATCAAGATGGTCAAGGTCCGTTGGGACAATTGCGGTCGAGAGGAGCTCTCTTGGGAACGACAGCAGACTATTATTGACGAGTATCCGGAGTTGTTCCACTCAGGTACAATTTTAGTTTTGTGCTTATCTTTCCTTTAGGAAATTTCATGGACGAAATTATTTTAAGAGGGAGAGAGTTGTAACGCCCTGAAACTCAAAAGAGCGATGGGAGGCGTTCCGGGCCAAATTTGGAATTTGGCAGGTGGTACACGGCCTGGGACACGGGCGTGTCCTAGGGCGTGTCGAGCTGGTTCGACGCTGTGGTCGAGTGTTCGATGATTTTGGGCTCGACATTCGTCAAGCAGCAAACATGGCCCTGGACACGGGCGTGTCCCTGGGCGTGTCGGTCAGAAATCTAGGTTCGACGATCTGACAGAAATCTAGGTTCGACGATCGTCGAGCTGCGGTCGACGATCGGGCCAGCTTTCTGTGTGCGACGATCGGGCCGCATGTTCGACGATCAGGCCGTTTTCTGGGTTCGACGATCGGGCAGTGGGTTCGACGTTTAGGCCGCGTGGTCATTGATCAGGCAGTTTTCTGGGTTCGATGATCAGGCCGTGGGTTCGACGATCGGCTCGCGCGTTCGACGATTTGGCAGGAGTTGTGCGTTCGACGATCACGCTATATATCTCCGTTCGACGATCTGGCGCGTTCGACAATCTTGGTTCGACGATCGTCGAGCGCGGGGCTATTTCTGGCGTGTCTGAATCGGTCAACGCGGAGTGTTGACGTTGGGGTTTTGGTGGGAGTTGACTAAAATGTCCCGACACGATTTAATTGACGCAGACGTGTCCTGCTCTTATTGGTGAACCATGTGGTGTTTATCCCCATTTCGTCCAGGTCAGACCTGGATCGTATCCGTGCATTTCTTTTGGTGGAATCCGATGGCTGTGGTTATCCCAAAGGGTTTATACCCGAGAGAAGGGTTTCAAAACCCTTATTATTTTCTGCTGGTTCTCTGTCTAAATCCTATAGAGAGGGGAGAGCAAAGGAGGAAGAAGAAACCTAGATCCAGTCCTTGGAGGAGTTTTAGACCTTCAAATCGCGAGCCGACTTCGGATCTATGAAGGCAAGCACATTGCGGTGCTTTTCATCCGCGTACATTTCCATGGCGCCAAGGAAGAACACTAGGGTAACGATTCTCTACTTGAGCATGTGAAGCTCTACTTCTTTTGCATAGGAATCCCGCTCTCACGAGTTTGCGGTGAGTTGGAGGCATTCCTTCGGGTAGATATGTAAAGTCCCCGTTGTTTAGAGTCCGTAATCGAGAACGGATATAGGCATGATGTGTGAAGCCTATCCAGACATGCTGGTCTGGATCGGTGATGTTGCATTGCATAAATGGCCGGAGAAGACTCCGTGCGAATGTTTGTTTTCGGGTTTTTCTACGTGGTAGATTACAACAGGGAGCCTTGGGGATTAACCCAAAGGTGCACCCGGAAAACTGGGCAGATGCGTGATTCTGCCAAACATGTGGGCCTGGGATCCAATTTGAACATAACTGGATTATGTGTTGTGTGTAAACGATTGGGGACTCGGGAAAGTTTGACCCGCACATATGTTTTAAATTAATGTTGCGGTGTGAGCAACGGGTCAGGCGGAACCGTACCTGCTCTATGTCGTTCGGTTAAAGAGACCTAAAGTTACTTGACACTTACCGTTGGCATAGATTGAGGGTCTTAGGCAGTGACCAGAAGGACCAAATTCTCACGAGAGATTGCCGTCCTGGGGATGGTTGTGAGTCGGCGGACTAAGACTGTGATCACCAAGAATGTGCCCTGAGAGCACGAGACGTGTGGCCGTGCATGCCAACTCTTGTGATGCAATGTATTTTTATACTGCTTGGTTGTGCTAATAAAGTGCAGGGAAGGAGCATCGCCACCCCGAGTTGGGGGCGGGATCGTTATAATTTGGTCAGCATTGCTGACCGTTGCTTTTGTTTGCCACCGTGCGGTGGTTTGTTGCTTGCAGGTGCTGCTGGACCAAGCGGTCAATAGAGGGCTAAAGCCCAAATTGCGAAGCCGACCCTCAAAGGCCTAATTGGAGTGTTTACTTGCTTTTATTCATGTATGACCGGCCTGTGTGCCGTAGTATGGAAAACATGTAATATTGAGTAAATCATTTGTAAGGCCTTAAGACAAGTACTTGTGTATGCACTTCATTCCCTTTTGGCTTATTTAGTGGACATTCATGCTTCTTGCTGGGTTCTTTTTAATTGCAACTTATAAAACTGCTTCCGCTAGAATGCTTTGTGTAGGACATTGGATTGGTTGGATGGTTTCCATTGAGTAACCACCCGGTCTGTCTGTGGTATATGGCGTCGGGCCCCGGCCGGACCTACTGCTATATGCTATGGGACGGATAGGGGGTGTTACAGTTAGAACCAAAAAATGTCCCCAACGAGAGTTCAAACCCTGTGGTGTAGCTAACACCTACTTCTCGCAAGCCCAGACCCCTAACTAGACACAAGTGTGCGTACAAGAAAGAAACAGACTGAAATTTGGAATAACAAAATTTTTATTATCCAAAAAGGTAAGTATTACAAAGTTATAGCCTCTTTTTTATAGAATGGAGGAGAGGGAGAGATTACAAATAAGCAATGTGAGACAAATAAATAATTTTACAACCAGTTATACATAAAATCAGACTGCACAATTCGCGCGGCTAGACAAATAGGCTAACCGCCCGACAACTACTATAAAGAGGCATGAAGCCGCTAGGAGAGACCGTTAGACCGCCCGGTTATCAAGTCATCTGTGTCAAACCGCCATACCGACTGATCTCCAATCAGCAACATCTCAACTACTAAGCCGTTGGAGAGAAGCCGCTAGACCGCCTTTATGGCGTGCAGGCCTAAGACTCTCATTATGCGCTCCAACGAGACCAATGACCTAGGTCTTTGAGTCGGTTCGACATAACATGGGTAAGGTTCAGCCTTTACCTGTTTCTCAAATTGCCAGTTCAGAGGCAAAGACTGACGCGGGTCGGCTTCCCCTTGCCCGTTCGGTATGATGACCTTAAGGGCTCGTAGCCCACACAAACCACACTGTCTCCAAGAGACTAGCTTTACAATCAAAAGGGTATCTGGGAGCTATCGCTGGCGATACTCACTGTAGCCATGCATTAACAACAAAACACACCTTTTGTACCAGACCCAGCCAAAACCCTTTAGTAACCTGCAGTGTCAGAAACACTGGACTTTCACAGCACACAACACAAATAGCTCACCAAGAGCTATCACCATTGGCGATACTGGCTGTCGCCCGACGATATCCAACTTATCTTAAAACCATAGAATTTCATGGGTATTTTCTTGGAGTGCAACTCCAGTACTTCCTGCTACTCACAAGTCACAGGTACAACCCCACAGACTTTGTAACCTATCAGTTTATACTCGGAGTCTTCTCCGGCACGTAAATCAAAACATCACCAATCCAAACCAACTTGTCCAGATGGGATTCACAGAGTATGTCTATTCTATACTACACATTTCTGGATCTATATGCAAGACTAGCCGGGGATTTCATGAATCAACCCAAAAGAATTCCCTTCGCTTTTCCACCTTTTGGTGGGGGATTCCATGCATATGCCAAAAGAAGGACTTCATATGTCGAAGAAGGAAGATCGTTACCGTTGTAGTTTTCTTCGGATCCATGATGAATCTTTTCTACCCGGACGGAAAGGAGCACCTCAATTCCCTCTTCGCGAATCTAGCCTCGGCTTTGACTTCCGATTACAGAATCTCCTTCACTAAGCTATTGAAGCTCAGCTATATCCCTTAGCTCCAACCCTTAGCTCTTTCTCTCAAGAACATGGATGTAAGAATGAGAGAGTGTGAGAAGAAGAGAATGAATTCTCATTTCTCTACTTGTCTACATAAGTGGCCTTGGGGTTTAATCCCAGCCACATGATCATTTCATCAAAAGGGAGCAATGGACACGATTTCGGTTGAAAAGTCAAAGAAAAGGATATCGCCGAGCGATATTGGCTATCTCCTGGCGACAGAGATAGTAACCGCCTTGACCCTAGTCAACCACCGCTCATCAGCCGCCGCCCGACCATCTGACACATGTCTAGCAGACGTAGCACTATCGCCTTGCGATATCCACTATCATCATTCTGATAGCTCACTCAACGCTTTACGGCGTAGAGTGCGTTGAGTTCACTCATTGCTTTAAGGCATCGAGAGCGTTGTGAGCTGGGGCTATCACCGTGCGATACCCACTATCAGCACACGATACTCTCTTACTCAACTATTCATCGAAAGACGTTGAGTGTGTTTAGCTCACTCAACGCTTCATGACGTCGACTGCTATTGCTATCGCCGTTGGCGATACCCATTGTCTCGCGGCTATATCGACCAGAAGGTCTGCTGTCAAATTTGGGGTGTTACAGTGCAACTCGATAGAGTCGGCGGCTAATCCTTGAGTTCGTGCCGCTATTTTTTTGCTTTCTTGTTTTTGCTTCCATTGGGTACATTGGTGAATCATGTCTCACCATATATGCCTCACTCTGTAAAATTTTTTGATAGTACAAGACTTACTTGCTCTTCTGATTTGCTTGGCTTGGTTTAGTTGAAGTGTTCCTGCGACCTGATTTCCCGTCTTACGCATCTCACAAATTTTTACAGATTGTCCGCTACTACAACTATTTCCGGTATGGTCGAGGTACCGTAAAGATATAGCGGAAGAATGAAAAGTTCCTAATATAACATGTATTCAGAATATGTGAAAGGTATGCAATTGTTCAAGTGTGATTTATTTTTTTACATAATTGTTTTTAATTTATATACTCAAATTTTTTTGTAAGTTTGTCATCCACTGCATTCATGCTTGTGTTATATGGGGCTTCAAAAAAATTCTTATATCTATTTTGTAAGATTTTCACAACTTCAAAAATTTATTTCATGATAGCAATTTAGTTTTAGAATACTAAAATAAAACACATTTTTTATTTCGTGGCTAATGTTCATTTTGGGGAAAATGTATTCGGGTTGAACGATAAGTGTTCATTGCTATAATAGAACTGAATGAAGAAAATATAGCTCTGGTCATTTTGATTATGTTAGAATGATAAAATTTATGTTTTGATTTGAATGATATATGTGTAGTTTTGGGTTTATTTAATTTTATCAATTAGTGGAGAAAAAAAATAAAAAAATCAAATGTAACTTTTAAAAATAAGGCTGCAAATATCTGGAGGGTTTGCAAATATTTATTTGTGGATTGCAAATATTCATGAACAATAAATATTGATTATAAGCATGCAAATATCAGCGCCCAAAATAAAAGTGCTAAATTAGATGATAATATAGTAATTAAAGAACTCCTCAAAACTTATCTCATTTTTCATTTTTTGCCTTATGGTTTTCTAATGCTTTGACCGTTTTGTGTGCTAGTGAATCAATCAGTTTGACCATTTATTTTAATTGTTGAGTCATACGTTTGGCCAGACATGGCTTGTTTCTATTTTTGGATTCCATTACATTTAATTAGATTGTTTTAATTGTTGAGTCATATGTTGTACTCATTTTATTTAATAATTTCGATTTTTACAAGGTAAAAGTAATGGGTCAATGAAACGCAATGAGCCAGCAAAATTGGCCAAACAAATAGAGGAGAAATTATCACTCAGTCACGGAACAGGAGAAGAGATGGAAGTCCAAGGTGGACGAAGAAGGTGGCATGGACAAGTTGGTAATTAAGTTGTAAGGTTATTTATTGGTCGAGCATGTCTAATTGTTTCAAAATTGATCCAGCCAAGACTGGTATACGAACAAGTCTTGATGTGGTCTCCCTCAATTTATAGGAATTTCGGACTACAAATAATCAGAATTTTAATATCTCCCACCACTTAAGTGGAGATTTATGGAAGAAACCGCAGTGCGTGCAATTCGCATGCCTGATCCATGCTCAATCGACGCACCAACCACAATCACTTCAACATACTCCCGGATGAAGTGATATCGCACTTCAATGTGTTTTGTCCGGCTATGAGAGACTGGATTATGCGTGGTCGCTATTGCGCTGGAGGAGTTGCAATACATAGGAATCTCTTTGAACTTTAGGTTGTAGTCTTCGAGTTGATTCCTGATCCATAGAAGTTGTGCACAACAACTACCCATAGAGATATACTCTAACTCGGCAGTAGAGGTTGCCACAAAATTCTGCTTCTTACTTCTCCGTGAAATAAGCCGTCTTCTGAGGAATTGACACGTCCCAGAAGTGCTTTTTCTATCATCCCCACTTACTGCAAAATCTGTATCTGAAAACCCAATTAGCTCGACATCATTACTTCTCGGGTACCATAAGCAAAAATTGGGTGTACCCTTAAAGTATCTTAAAATTCGCTTTATAGCGACGTAATGAGATTTCTTTGAGTTCACCTGAAATCTAGCTCAGACGCATGTTGAAAATATTATGTCGTGTTTACTTGTAATAAGGTAGAACAATGATCTAATTATGCTTCTATACTTGGTTTCATCAAAAGGTTTCCCTTTCTCATCCTTGTCTAGAGACATAATTGATCTCATTGGAGTCCTCATCGAGGTTGTGTTCTCCATTCTGAATTTCGTAAGAAGCTCCTTGTTGAACTTTGTTTAAGAGATGATAATTCCATCTTCAGATTGCTTCATTTTGAAGTCCTAAGAAACATTTCAAACTTCCCTTGCATAAGTTTGAAAAACTTTTTGCAAAGGTTGTCTTCCGTAGAGCCAAATATAATGTCGTCAACATAGATTTATACTAGCAGAATCTTTTTTTTTACTTCCCTAAGAAATAATGTCTTATCTATCTTTCCTCTTGTGAACTTGTTTTCAAGAAGAAAGCTACACAACGTCTCATACATAGCTCGTGGAGCTTGTTTTAAGCCATATAGAGCTTTGTTTAGAGGGTAAACATAATAAAGGAAAGTAGAATTTACAAAACCTGCGGGTTGCACTACGTATACTTCCTCTTTCAAATTCTTATAGAGGAATGCTGACTTCATGTCCATTTGATAGACCATGAAGCCTTTGAGGGTAGCATATGTAACGCCCCGAAACTCAAAGGAGCGAAAGGGGGACGTTTTAGGCCAGTTTGGGTTCTGGCAGCAGGCACACGGCCTGGGACACGGGCCTGTCCCAGGGCATGTCGAGCCGTGTCGACACTTAGCCGCGAAGTCGTGGAGATTGTCTCGACGATTCGGCGAGAGTGGGCACACGGCCTGCGACACGGGCGTGTCGCAGGGCGTGTCGACTCGTGTCGACACTTAGCCGTGAGTCGTCGAGTTATTCTCGACGATTCATCGAGAATGGGCACACGGCCCGCGACACGGGCGTGTCGCCGGGCGTGTCGACCCGTGTCGACGATCGTCCCGGGGAAGTCGTCGAGATTCGCTCGACGATCGTCGAGACAAGGCACACGGCCTAGGACACGGGCGTGTCCAAGGCCGTGTCATCAAGTCGTCGAACTGCACGCGACGAAATGTCGAGACCATGTACACGGCCTGGGGCCCAGGCGTGTCAAGGTGACACGGGCAAGGATACGGGCGTGTCCTAGAACCCGTGCAGTGCTCGGGTTGAAAATGGGGAAAAATCATGGGGTACACGGCCGGCTACACGGCCGTGTCAGCTGGAACACGGCCGTGTCAGCTGGAACACGGGCGTGTCAGCTGGAACACGGGCGTGTTCGATACCCGTGTGAGGTTCCAGGTGATTCGATTTTGACGGCGAATGCGGCACATGGCCCTGGACACGGGCGTGTGCCAGGCCGTGTTCGGTCCAGATTGGGCATTTCAGCCCCGAATCAAAGCCGTTCGTTTCCTTAGGTTGAGATCCAACGGCTGGGGGTTGTTCCTGAGAGGATATACCCGTGAGTTGACTTGGAAAACCTCACTTTTCTTCACTTGTTCTCTTTCTAAATCCTTGGAGAGAGGAGAGCTAAGACAAGAAGAAGAAGAGCTAGATCCGCCATTGGAGGAGCTTCGGAGCTCCGAATCGCAAGCCGACTCCGGATCCACGGAGGCAATGCTAGTGCGGTCATTTCCATCCGATTACTTTCCGATGGCGCCAAAGAGGAACGCAAGGGTAACGATCCTCATCTTGAGCATGAATAGCTCTCTTTCTTAGCATAGGAAGCCCGCTCTCGCGAGTTTGCGGAGAGTTGGAGGCGTTCCTTCGGGTAGATATGTGAAGTCCCCGTTGTTTAGCGTCCGTATGCGAGAACGGACATAGGCATGATGTGTGAAGCCTACCCGGACATGTTAGTCTGGATCGGTGATGTTGCATTGCATAAGGCCGGAGAAGACTCCGTGCTATTGGTTGTTTTTCGGGTTTTCTATGCGGTAGATTGCAGCAGGGAGCCTTGGGGACTAACACAAAGGTGCACCCGAAAAACTGGGCGGATACGAGATCTTGCCAACTTGGTGGCCTGAGAGCCAACTTGAACATAACCGGGTTATGTGACTTGCGGTAGAATGGGACTCGGAGGAAGTTTGACCCGCGCAAATGACTTAAATTGTCGTTGCGATGTGAACACGGGTTAGATGGAACCGTACCCGCTTTATGTTGTTCGGTTAAAGAGACCTAAGGTTACGTGACACTTACCGTTGGCATAGATGAGGGTCTTCGGCGGTCTATGGCTTTAATTGACGTGACCAAGGCCAGGAAGACAAATTGCTCATAGGTTTGGCCGTCTAAGTGGCGGTGGTGAGTCCGGAATGTTAATGGCTTTAATTGTCGTAACATCGACCGGTTCACCGAGAATGTGCCCTGAGTGCACGGGACGTGTGGCCGTACGAGCCAACGTCTGTGATGATATGGCTATGGTTATATATGTGGCTCGCTTATGCTAATGAAATGCAGGGAAGGAGCATCGCCGCCCCGAGTTGGGGGCGGGATCGTTATAATTTGGTCAGCATTGCTGACCGTTGCCTTGTTTTGCCACCGTGCGGTGGTTTGTTGCTTGCAGGTGCAGCTGGACCAAGCGGTCAATAGTGGGCTAAAGCCCTTTTTGCGAAGCTTGCCCTCGAAGGCCCAAGTAGAAGTGTTTTCTGCTTTATTCATGTATGACCGGCCTGCGTGCCGAGGTTTGTAAACCATGTAATATTCAAGTGAAACATTCTTGTATGGCCTTAAGGCTAGTTTTGAGTATTTTGTAATAACATTCCTATTTTCGTATTAGTGGACATTCGTGCTTGTTGCTGGGTTCTTGTTTATAACTTTTATAAACTGCTTCCGCTAGAATGCTCTGTGTAGGACGTTGAGATTGGTTGGATGGTTTCCATAAGTAACCACCCGGTCTGTCTGTGGTATATGGCGTCGGGCCCCGGCCAGACCTACTGCTATATGCTATGCGACGGATAGGGGGTGTTACAATTTGGTATCAGACTACTGGTTTTGGTTGGGCTTAAACTGAATTCGTGGGCGAATTCTTTTTAAGGGGTGGTGAGCACATTGTGTGCGTCATCGTCATAACAGTAAAAAGAACCCATGAATGTCCACTTAGGAATGAAAATAGTCGTGTTTGAGGAACCTGCGTGTTCCTATAATTGCTGTTTGCAATTTATTTGGTCGCTTAACGGTGTTTTGTACCACTATAGGTGACCAGAAGTGGTGTTGGGCCGTCAGAACGCCGAGTTTCTGAGGCTAGTAGTGCACCGGATGTTGCTCCTGCAACACCTCTGTTGGCTGAAAATATATGATTGGTGGCTGAAGCGGTGTTGGCCGTGATTAATGCGCAGCCTGGAAGGCAAGCGCAGCAGCCCGCTCCTGTGATGGAGCAAGAACCTCTGCAAGAGGCTGAGCCGAGGAGGGTGGAGCAAGTGGTTGTAGAACCGATAGTGCCAAGGAGGGCAACTGAGAGGCAGTTGAAGCATGAAATGAGCTTTAACCCTCCGTTATTCTCGGGGTTGGGAACCCCATCTCAAGCTGAAGACTGGCTCTCTAGGGTGAAGAGAGTCATGACAGCGACGGAGACGGAGGAATGACAAATGACCACCATCGCTACGTTCCTTCTGGACGGGGAAGCGAGGATGTGGTGGGAAGGATTGGAGCTACATCATTTGAGAGGTAGACAACTGATAGACGTTCCGATGGAAGAGTTCTCGGGATTGTTCTTAGCAAGATACCTCCCTTCTACTCAGAGGATTTCAATGGAGAATGAGTTCCTGAGGTTGGTACAGGGTGAATGGAGCGTGGATGAATATCTCCACGAGTTTACTCGTCTAAGTCGTTATGCTAGCTCCACCATCATGGATGAGGAGCGCAAGACTAATCGTTTCTATGAAGGATTGAGAGATGAGTTGAGGTTATTACTCTCGGGGCCGATGACGTAGGGTTTCTTAACCTTGGTCAATACTGCCCGGTCCTTGGAGAAGGACATGAAGAACGTACAAGCAAAGAAAAGCTTGGGTGAGAAGAAATCTGAGTTTAAAGTGCCGACTACTTCAAAGTCCGGCTATCGGAGGGCTTTCAAGAAGCATAGGACTTCGGGTCCAGCTCCTTCTGGTGCTTCTGGGGCGACTACGAGTCGGACCCCGGGCGCGTGCTTTACATGTGGAAAGACGGGGCATTTTGCCTGTGATTGCTGGAGCGGACGTCCTAAGTCCGAGAGGAAGCCGGGAGCTACCTATGAAGAGAAGGGAAAGGCGGTGGAGTCGACCGCATCCCATTATGCTCCGGCCCAACCAAGGGTCTATAATCTTGGCCAACAGGAGGCCATTAAACAAGCTGATGTGGTGACAGGTACGGTTTAATTTATAGCAAGTCAATTTCTTTATATGCTTGTTATGCATATGTTACCTTACCACTACTTGTTTAGGATTTGTATTGATTTGTGAAAATCCGGCACGAGCACTCTTCGATACGGGAGCTTCACACTCCTTCTTGTCCGAAGGATTTATATCACGCATCGGAGTCCCTTCTTCGATGGCGAAGGATAAGTTGGATGTGTTGTTGCCCAATGGGTGTTCGATGTGAGCGGATAGGATCTGCGATGTTAAGATTCGTATTGGGGAGCAGGAGTTCGACCTGCGGGCGTCTTTACTTCCGTTAGTGGAGTTCGACGTCATATTTGGCATGGACTGGCTCTCGGAGCAGCAGGCCCATATAGATTGCGGTAGCAAGGAAGTTAAGCTGGGAGCGAGTCGTGAGACGACTTTTACGGGCTTAAAGGGGTCGAGCAAGACGTTGATGTCTGCTCTTCAGGTGGTGAAGGCGGTTCGTGCTAGAGCAGAACTGTTCTTTACACTAGTCGAGGTTGCAAAGCCGAAGCCCACGTTGGATTGTATTTCAGTGGTATCGGAATACCCTGATGTGTTCCCCGCAGATCTTCCTGGAGCCCCGCCTCAGCGGGAGATAGATTTTACGATCGAGCTAGTGCCAGGTGCAAAGCCTGTGTCACGATCTCCGTATCGGCTAGCGCCTAAGGAAATGGCGGAGCTGAAAGTTCAACTGCAAGAGTTGTTGGAGCAAGGGTATGTGCGCCCGAGTTCTTCGCCTTGGAGCGCACCGGTCCTCTTTGTTAAGAAGAAGGACGGAAGCTTGAGGCTTTGTATTGATTATCGGGAGCTAAACAAGCTAACTGAGAAGAACAAGTACCCGATCCCTCGGATTGATGATCTCTTTGATCAGTTAGTCGGGTCGACGGTGTACTCGAAGTTGGATCTCAAGGCTGGGTACTATCAGCTGCGGATAAGGGAGAGTGATATCCCGAAGACAGCGTTTAGTACGAGGTACGGGCATTATGAGTTTACAGTCATGCCGTTTGGGCTGACTAATGCGCCGTCAGTGTTCATGGATTTGATGAACAGGACTTTCAGGGAGTACTTGGACCATTTCGTGATCGTCTTCATCGACGAAATTTTGGTGTACTCGCAAAGTGAGGAAGATCACTTCAAGCATCTTCATTTGGTGTTGGAGACGCTAAGGAGAACTCAGTTGTATGCCAAGTTCTCGAAGTGCGAGTTTTGGCTATCCTCAGTGGCGTTCCTCGGGCATATAGTAAGTGGAGAGGGTATTGCTGTGGATCCGGCGAAGATTGTTGCGATACGGGAGTGGCCTGAGCTTGCTACGGTAGCAGAAGTCCGGAGCTTTTTGGGGCTTGCCGGCTATTATAGGCGCTTCGTAGAGAACTTCTCGCGGATAGCGTTACCTCTCACTACTTTGACAAGGAAGGAGCATAAGTTCGTTTGGACGCCGGAGTGCGCGCGAGCTTTTGAGGAATTGAAGTGTCGGTTGACCACGGCGCCTGTGCTGAGTTCGCCATGTGGAACCGAAGGCTATGAGATATATAGCGATGCTTCGGGCAGCGGTTTGGGTTGCGTGCTACTGCAGCACGGAAGCGTGATAGCTTATGGCTCGAGACAGCTAAAAGTGCAAGAGAGGAATTATCCGGTCCATGACTTGGAGTTAGTGGCCGTGATTTTTGCCTTGAAGCTGTGGAGACACTATTTGTACGGTGTGAAGATTGATATCTACACCGATCACAAGAGCCTGAAATATTTGATAGATCAGAAAGATCTGAATATGCGGCAGCGTAGGTGGATGGAGTTCCTGGGGGACTATACATTCAAGATCCACTACGTGCCTGGCAAAGGGAATGCGGTTGCGGACGCGTTGAGTCGCCGAGCCCCAGCTCAAGCCAATTGGCTATCGGTGCATGATGAGCGGTTGGTGCGGGAGTTGGAGGCGTTGGAGATTGTTTGTGTGGATAAGCAAGCAAGTGCTGAAGCAGTTCTGAATTAGACTGAAGTCCAATATGACCTGGCTGATCGGATTCGGCAGACTTTGGATATGGATGCTCATATGAAGTAGTTCATGATAGAGGCTCTGGATGGGTCAAATTCCCAATTTGTCGTGGAGGACGGATTGCTGTGGAAAGACGGTCGTTTGTGCGTCCCAAGTGTGGGCAATTTACGGGTGGAGTTGTTGTACGAGGCGCACCATACCAAGTACTCGATTCACCCGGGGAGCACGAAGATGTACCGCGATGTAAAGAAGCTATTTTGGTGGCCGGGTTTGAAGAAGGATGTGGCGCTATACGTAGCAAAGTGCCAAACCTGCGCCTTGGTAAAGGCGGAGTGCCAAAAGCCGGGAGGATTTCTTAAGTCCTTGCCTATTCCGGAGTGGAAATTTGACGACATCTCTATGGACTTTGTGCACGGTTTGCCAAGGTCGCAAAAGGGGAACGACGCCATTTGGGTGGTCGTGGATCGATTAACGAAGGTGTCGCATTTTATTCCGCATAGGAAGGATGATCCGGTGGAGAAGCTGGCAAAGCTGTATGTGGATAATATAGTACGGCTTCATGGTGTGCCCCGCAGCATCGTGAGTGATCGAGATGGGCGGTTCACGTCCAATGATTGGAGGCTTGTGCAGCAAATGTTGGGAACAAACCTGAAATTCAGCACAGCCTTTCATCCACAAACGGATGGGCAGACTGAGAGGGTCAATAGAACCATGGAAGACATGCTTCGCATGTGTGTCTTGGATTTCGGGAAGCAATGGGAAGACCACCTATATTTGGTGGAGTTCGCATACAACAACAGCTACCAAGCGAGTATTCAGATGGCGCCTTTCGAGGCCCTATATGGTAGGAAATGTCGCACGCCGTTGTCTTGGTTAGAAACGGGTGAGTCAAAGTTGTATAAGCGATCGGAAGTAGAGGGTGCTACTTCTTTGGTGAGGACGATTCGGGAGAGGTTGCTTATCGCTCAGGACCGGCAAGCAAAGTACTATAATGCCAAGCACAGGAACGTGGAGTTCGCTGTGGGCGATTATGTATACTTGAAGATAAAGCCATTCAAGGGTGTCTCGCGGGTGCGGCAATTGAAAAAGCTAAGCCCGAGGTACCTTGGACCGTTCGAGGTTCTGGAGCGAGTTGGTGAAGCGGCCTATAGGTTGAAGCTTTCAGTGGAGCTAAGTGGTTTACACGATGTATTCCACATTTCGGTGCTTCGGAAGGCGGTGCAAGAGCCTACGCAAGTGATCGCGGTCGATCGAGTGCCGGTGGATAGTGGGCTAACGACAAAGGTCAAGCCCGTGCAGATTGAGGACTCGGAGGTCAAGCGACTATGCAATAAAGAGATCAGGATGGTCAAGGTCCGGTGGGACAATTGCGGTCGTGAGGAGCTCTCTTGGGAGCGAGAGCAGACTATGCTTTTGTTCCGCTCAGGTACAAATTTTGGTTTTGTATGTCTTTCCTTTATGTAATTTCGTGGGCGAAATTCTTTTAAGAGGGGGAGAGTTGTAACGCCCCGAAACTCAAAGGAGCGAAAGGGGGACGTTTTAGGCCAGTTTGGGTTCTGGCAGCAGGCACACAGCCTGGGACACGGGCGTGTCGAGCCGTGTCGACACTTAGCCGCGAAGTCGTGGAGATTGTCTCGACGATTCGGCGAGAGTGGGCACACGGCCTGCGACACGGGCGTGTCGACCCGTGTCGACACTTAGCCGTGAGTCGTCGAGTTATTCTCGACGATTCGTCGAGAATGGGCACACGGCCCGCGACACGGGCGTGTCGCCGGGCGTGTCGACCCGTGTCGACGATCGTCCCGGGGAAGTCGACGAGATTCGCTCGACGATCGTCGAGACAAGGCACACGGCCTAGGACACGGGCGTGTCCAAGGCCGTGTCATCAAGTCGTCGAACTACACGCGACGAAATGTCGAGACCATGTACACGGCCTGGGGCCCAGGCATGTCAAGGTGACACGGGCAAGGACACGGGCGTGTCCTAGACCCCGTGCAGTGCTCGGGTTGAAAATGGGGAAAAATCATGGGGTACACGACCGGCTACACGGCCGTGTCAGCTGGAACACGGGCGTGTCAGCTGGAACACGGGCGTGTTCGATACCCGTGTGAGGTTCCAGGTGATTCGATTTTGACGGCGAATGCGGCACACGGCCCTGGACACGGGCGTGTGCCAGGCCGTGTTCGGTCCAGATTGGTCATTTCAGCCCCGAATCAAAGCCGTTCGTTTCCTTAGGTTGAGATCCAACGGCTGGGGGTTGTTCCTGAGAGGATATACCCGTGAGTTGACTTGGAAAACCTCACTTTTCTACACTTGTTCTCTTTCTAAATCCTTGGAGAGACGAGAGCTAAGGCAAGAAGAAGAAGAGCTAGATCCGCCATTGGAGGAGCTTCGGAGCTCCGAATCGCAAGCCGACTCCGGATCCACGGAGGCAACGCTAGTGCGGTCATTTCCATCTGATTACTTTCCGATGGCGCCAAAGAGGAACGCAAGGGTAATGATCCTCATCTTGAGCATGAATAGCTCTCTTTCTTAGCATAGGAAGCCCGCTCTCGCGAGTTTGCGGAGAGTTGGAGGCGTTCCTTCGGGTAGATATGTGAAGTCCCCGTTGTTTAGCGTCCTTATGCGAGAACAGACATAGGCATGATGTGTGAAGCCTACCCGGACATGTTAGTCTGGATCGGTGATGTTGCATTGCATAAGGCCGGAGAAGACTCCGTGCTATTGGTTGTTTTTCGGGTTTTCTACGCGGTAGATTGCACCAGGGAGCCTTGGGGACTAACCCAAAGGTGCACCCGGAAAACTGGGCGGATACGAGATCTTGCCGACTTGGTGGCCTGAGAGCCAACTTGAACATAACCGGGTTATGTGACTTGCGGTAGAATGGGACTCGGAGGAAGTTTGACCCGCGCAAATGGCTTAAATTGTCGTTGCGATGTGAACACGGGTTAGATGGAACCGTACCCTCTTTATGTCGTTCGGTTAAAGAGACCTAAGGTTACGTGGCACTTACCATTGGCATAGATGAGGGTCTTTGGCGGTCTATGGCTTTAATTGACGTGACCAAGGCCAGGAAGACAAATTGCTCATAGGTTTGGCCGTCTAAGTGGCGGTGGTGAGTCCGGAATGTTAATGGCTTTAATTGTCGTAACATCGACCGGTTCACCGAGAATGTGCCCTGAGTGCACGGGACGTGTGGCCGTACGAGCCAACGTCTGTGATGATATGGCTATGGTTATATATGTAGCTCGCTTATGCTAATGAAATGCAGGGAAGGAGCATCGCCGCCCCGAGTTGGGGGCGGGATCGTTATAATTTGGTCAGCATTGCTGACCGTTGCCTTGTTTTGCCACCGTGCGGTGGTTTGTTGCTTGCAGGTGCAGCTGGACCAAGCGGTCAATAGTGGGCTAAAGCCCTTTTTGCGAAGCTGGCCCTCGAAGGTCCAAGTAGAAGTGTTTTCTGCTTTATTCATGTATGACCGGCCTGCGTGCCGAGGTTTGTAAACCATGTAATATTCAAGTGAAACATTCTTGTATGGCCTTAAGGCTAGTTTTGAGTATTTTGTAATAACATTCCTATTTTCATATTAGTGGACATTCGTGCTTGTTGCTGGGTTCTTGTTTATAACTTTCATAAACTGCTTCCGCTAGAATGCTCTGTGTAGGACATTGAGATTGGTTGGATGGTTTCCATAAGTAACCACCCGGTCTGTCTATGGTATATGGCGTCGGGCCCCGACCGGACCTACTGCTATATACTATGCGACGGATAGGGGGTGTTACAGCATATGTAAGAAACAACATGATCGCCTCGAGCCTGGCCACTAGAGCAAATGTCTGGTCGAAGTCAATCCCTTCTTCTTATCTATATCCTTGAACTATATGTCGGGCTTTGTTCTGTATGATTACGCCATTCTCGTCCAGCTTGTTTCTGAAAACCCACATGGTGTCGATCACGTTTTATCCCTTGGGTATGGGCGCCAATTTGCAAACTTTGCATCATTCGAACTGGTTGAGCTCCTATTGCATTGCCATGTTCCAAAAGGCATCCTTGTTTGCCTCTTCAAACTTTTTTGGCTCAACCTGAGACAGAAAACTAAGATGCAATAACTCGTTAGTTGTACCTCTTCTGGTTCTAACTCCGTCGCCTGGCTCTCCAATGATTTGATCAGCTGGGTGATCTCCTAGGTGTCTGTATATTAGGTTTCTTCCTCTTCCGCCAGCAGGTTCTACGACATCTGGTGCATCCTCTAGGGTTGGTTCATCTAGTTGTTATTCATCCACCATATCTTGATTGACGACCGAGAATGAGCTTGGAGCCTCTTCCTTGATTGCTTCATCCAAGCTTAGTTCCTTGAACCTGGTACCTGCATCTGTACCAATAACACTATACAAGCTGCTTTGGAGCATGCTTATCTCATCAAATACAACATTTATAGATTCTTCTACAACCAGGGTTTTCTTATTAAAAATCCTATATGTCTTACTATGGATACTATATCCTACGAAAACACCTTTAAAACATTTTTCACTAAACTTTGTGCGGTAATACTTCCCATTATTAAATATGAAGCATTTACTTCCAAAGATCCTAAAGTAGGACCTAGTCAGTTTTCTGTCGTTCAATAGTTTATAGGGAGTCATACGGTGATTCTTGTTGATTAGAGCTCTGCTTTGCATGTGGAAAGGTGTGTTGACTGCTTCAGCCCAGAAGTACTATAGTAGTGAAGCATCATTCAACATAGTTGCACATGCTTCAATGAGGGTTTTATTCCTTCTCTCAGCAACTCCATTTTATTGTGGAGTTCGCGGGGAAGAAAACTCATGAAAGATACCTTGGCTTTCACAATATTTTCTCATGGCACCAGACTCAAATTCTATTCTGTGATCACTTCTAATTTTGACCACTGAGCGGTTCAATTAGTTCTGAATTTGCCGGAGAAAATTAGTGAAAGAATCAAAGGTGTCTGACTTGTGTTTCAGAAACAACACCCAAGTTAAACGAGAGTAGTCATCTACAATTACCAGCATATATATTTTACCTCCTAAACTGTGAATTGACATAGGACAGAATAAGTCCATGTGAAATAAGTATAGACTTCTTGAAGAATCTTTTTCGGCAATACCCTTAAATGTAGTCCTTGTCTGCATACCCATTTGGCATGAGTGACACAGACTCTCTTTAAGGCACTTAATGTTGGGGGCATCTCGCACTAAGTTGTGAGAAAATAACATATTTTTGGTTTTGAAATTTATATGTGGTAATCTCTTGTGTCATTGGTTACAAAGAGACGCACTACTTCTAGCCAAAAAGCAGACTGGGGTAGAATTGTCTAAACATAGAAAATTTAAACAAAATATATTTCTACTCTGAGTGCCTGTTAATATCATCTCCAAATTAGCGGATGACTTTATCAGAGACTTGTCCTTGTAGAACTCAAAAATATAGCCTTTGTCATATAGTTGACTTATGTTTATCAGATTATGTCGTAATCCTTCAACATAAGCCAAGTCTGTGAAAGAAATCATGTCATTGGAAATCATACTGTAGCCTTTAGTAGTTCCCGTGCCTGACACTCCAAAGATGACTTTTGGTCGGTCTTTAACTGGGATATAGTCAAGCAATAGGATTCTTGTCCCGGTCATATGCCGAGAGCATCCACTGTCCAAATACCATATCAGAGTTTTGTTGTCCTTTGGACATACCTGCAACCATAAATCATTTTACCTTAGGAACCCAAAAATAATTGGGTCCTTGGTTCCTTGTCAGCTTATCAACACTAGGAACATTAACCTGACGAGTGGTTTGTCTCGCGCGGTTAACTTCTGGAGTTTCAAAATTTGCAGGATTAAACCAACAATCTACGCCAAAATGACGAATTTTGACGCAACACCAACAATTAAACCTATTATACCTTATCCTGTACTCCTGCTTTACCCTTTGAATATGAGGTCTAGTAGGGGAAATATACTTGGAGCTGGAAGCCTCTTGATGGCAACAAACACATGGCTTCTCCATCTTCTTCGCCTTAGGTACAAAAGTCTTGGCTTTTGGTGCCTTCTTATAGTTATGTCCATGAACATATGGACCATAATTTTGAATTTGAATGAAGGTGCTTTGAAAACACCGGCACCATAGTCTCAGGGACGGGCCCATCCCGGGTATTGCTTCTTGGGCTCTACATAAGTAGGCCTAGAAAGATGACCGTAGGACGACTCAAGGTCAAACTTGTTTGTCAGGAAGATTACCTTCTTGAATGTGGGTTGACCTAGTTGTGCCTTCCCTTTTTATTTGGCAATGGCTTTCTTGGCAGCCCTACCATTACCAGCTATGTGGCCAAGACCACTACCCTTCTTCGGAGCTGAAAACTCATCGATGAGGGGAAGAATAGATTTCGGCTTGGAGTAACTTTCCACAAGTTTTCTCTCCACCAAGAGCTTTTCCTCTAGCTCATCAAGGTATTTCTCCTTCAGACTCAATGTTTCAGCAGAGCATTTGAGTTCCTCTTTCAAGGAGTGGACTTCCTCGCTGAGAGGAAGTAATTTTGCAATTACCTCCTTTAGGCTGGTTTCCACTGCCTTGAGGGAGGAAATCTCTTTGAAATGCGTTTTGACTACCTTGCAGAATTTGTCAAATGCTTTCAAAAGGATCTCATGCTGAACAATTAATTCAGAATCATCTTCCTCAGAAGAATAGCCTTCATGACCATTAGTTGACGTTTCTGATTCTGAGAGTATCATGTGCGAGTTTACCTTCCTGTGATACTCTGAGATGCCAACTTCCTCATATGATCGAGCCATAAGCCTGAAGTAAGCTTCCTCATTCTCTGAACTCGACTCACCCGAGTCACTATCGCTCAAAGTCTTGGACTTCTTGGCGACGAAGTTCTTTTCTTCTTTCCTCTTGCCCTTGAAGGATCTCTTCTCCTCTCTCTTAAATCCTTCCTTCTTCTTGTAGGGACACTCCTCAATCATGTGTCCTGGCTTATTATAATAGTAGAAAACAACGTCATATGAAAACTATTTACTTGTTTTTGATTTATACCTGTTCTCCTTATTGTAGCTTTTCTTGGAGCGATCACCATCACGACATAATGTTCTAAAGTCAGTAAATTATTACTGATTCTTCAACTATCTCCTCTTGCTGAGCAGTTTCTTGAACTACTTAGAGATAAGAGAGAACTCCCCATCAGATAGCTCAGAGCCGGATGAGCTTAGCTCAGAGTCTTCTGGGATGTCTGGAGCACGTGCTTACTGGTGATACGACTTTAAACTTCCTTGAAGCTTCAGCCTTCAGGGCAACTGACTTCTTTCTAGTTGAAGTCCTGCTACTTTGCTCCTCCTTCTTTCTGGTGTTCATCTGAAGTTCGTAGGAGAGCATCTTTCCAAACAGGTTCTGAGGGTCAATCTCAGGCAGCTTCCCAAACTGCCTAATGGCTACCACTTTATTGTCCCAGTCCTTTGTCAAGGATCTGAGGAATTTGTCGTTCAATTCACCATTAGTGAAGGTGCGGCCGTAGTTTTTGAGACCGTTGACAATCTTGAAGAATTTTTCGAAGCTGTCTGCAATGGTGTCATTTGGTCCCTGCTTGAATGCTTCATACTCTTGATTCAGCAACGATCTATGATCATTTCTAACTTCTTATGTTCCTTCCATCAGAACTATAAGGCAATCCCACATCTCCTTGGCAGATTTGTAGTGGAATAAATTTTGTAACATCGAGTCATCCACTAAACTAGCTATAATGTTCTTTGCCTTTTTGTCCAAGTAGGCTAGGGAAATTTCATCTTTAGTAAGATCCATCGTCTTCTTTGGGATCATGATAGCTGGGTTCAGAGCTGAGGTTTGCGTAGGTATATGCGGCCCTTATTCCACAATCTAAAAAATTCTCAGATCTGTTGCTTCCATGAAAAAACAGACTCGTTCTTTACACATAAGAAAGTTCTCTTTTGTGCACACCGGTAACTTCATAGAAGACATGTCTTTACTTCTGTCCATGGTTACTAAGCAGAATCTCTTGACGCTAAATCTGGGATCTTGTTCAAGGTGTTAACGTTATATAGAACAAAACTCTCCTCTGATACTAATTGAAAGTATCTAGCGTCTACCTAAATCATCTAGAGGGGGTGAATATGTGATGTCTGTGTCTTTTTGTGGAATAAAAATACTTAAAAATTTTAGCACACAAACACTGAGATTTTATAGTGGTTCCCCGAGTTGGGTACGTCCACATTCCCGTCTCGCCTATGTAACACGATGGGCTACATTCGACTACTTCACCAAACTCAGATTTCAACAAATCTTACACCTCGGAGCCGCAACTCCTACAACTAGGAGACAAATGTTCTACCACTCGGAGAACAACCTCTCTTACAACTCGATACACAACCATATCTATGACTCGATCCATAAATGAATCTACCACTCGATCCACAAATGGATCTACAACTCAGAGAGAAATCTCCTACAAATGAAAAGGAATATTTTACAATAATATTATACACAATCCTTGACAAGATCTGAAAACTTCAATCCGTCATTTTTTGAAAATAGTTGAACTTGAATGCGCTTGGAGAACATGAAAAAATTTGAAATCTTTCAAAGACCTTGAATCTTGAATCTTCAATTGACTAGATCTGGAGCAATAGAGATCTTCTGATAGTAGAAATCCAGTTGTATAGGTCGATGAAGACTGAATCGTGCAATTTTCGCTATGGTCGGCCGATCGGAGTTTGTGTATCACACAAGAGGCCGACAGGTTCTTTTTGGAGAGATTCTAGATTTGAAATGAGAGCAATTTTCAAGATTAGGGTTGAAGAAAAATCCACCCTAAGTATTTATAGACATATTCAAATCCAACAACTATAAAAGAAATTCCAAAAATAAACTTTCAAAAATTACTGTGCATGGCTGCCGCAACCCGAGCCTGGAAAAACATGTCGGAAAAATGACCTAAGTCATATTCGTCGAATATCGTCAAGTATCTCTAGTATACTCGCTGAATAGTCATTGATATACAACGAATTTGACTTGGATAGATTCAGCTCAAGCTGGCTAGACACACAACGCCAAGGCTAAAGTCATACTCGACGAATTCGTCGAGTATCAGCTAGTAAACTCGACAAATTCGATGAGTATAGGCTAGCATACTCAACGCTCTCGACGTTATCCATGCACACGCCGCACTCGATGCCAAGATACACTCAACGCTCTCAATGCCAAGATACACTCGATGAATTTGCCTTAGGAAAAATCAGAGAAGTAGCGTCGGGATGACTCGACGAATTTGGCACGTATCATCATGTATAGTCGACGAATTCAGTGAGTATTGTTAGATACATTCGACGAATTCGACGAGTATACTTAATGATACTCGATGAATTTCACTTAATGTTTTTCTAATTATTTCAGAAATTCTACACAAGTATATATGAAGAATTCGACGAGTAATAATAAGTATATAAGACGAATTCGAAGAATTATAAGTAAATATGTCGAGTGAAGGCTGTTCACTCAATGCTTATCCAGGAGCAATATGATTTCCCTTACCTCTACGTGTCTTGGGCTGCACGACATTTGTTCACTCTCCTTCTCCTAATCATGACAAACTTTCTCCTCACTCTATTAAGTGCATCATTCTTGGTTATTGTCTGAATCAGAAGGGCTATCCGTGTTTTGATCCTCTCCTCCGAAAATAGTATGTTTCTGCTGATGTAACTTTCTTTGAAGATACACCTTACTTTTCTCACTCTTCTACTCTCTCGCTAGCTGGTGAATCACCTTCTATATTTGTTATCTCTGATCCTCTATCTGTACCATCTCTTCCTGTGATTCCTACACAAGTTCTTGTTTCCCCATCGCTTTCTCCCAATATTAATTCTATACCTTTGGAGCCGTCACTGACAGTGCCCGGACTAGTAATCTCTCTGATGGATGGATCCAATATGGAAAACAAGACAGATCTTGATCTTCTAATTACTCTACGGAAGGGAGTTCGGATGTGCACCAAACATTCTATTGATGAAGTTATCTTGTATGCTCGTCTTTCCCAAGTTGGAATACGTTTTTCTCTTGCTCACTCGGTTACTATCATTCTCGCAACCTATCATAAGCTCTTTCTTCTCATTGAAAATCTACAATGGATAAAGAAATAATGACTTTGATTGAAAGTGGTACTTGGACTCTTGTCCCTACTCCTCCAGTGACGGATGTGGTTGGTTGTAGATGGGTCTTTGTCATTAAGTATTATCCTAATGGTATTATAGATTGTTATAAGGCTTTACTCATACTTATGACGTAGATTTCTTTGACACCTTATCCACAGTTGCTCGAATTAGCACAATCCATATCCTTTTCTCTATAGATGTTAACAAAGACTGGAATATGTTTCAGTTGGATGTCAAAAATGACTTCCTTTTATGGTGATCTGCAAGAGGTGGTATATATGGAGCAACCTCCTGGGTTTGTTGCTCAGGGGGAATCTCAGATATACAAGTTAAGGAAGATAATATATGGCCTCAAGCAAAGTCCACGAGCTTGGTTTGACAAGTTCAGCACATTTATATTCGTTATTGGTTTTGCTCGAAGTTCTGTAGATCTTTTTTTATACTCAAAACTTCTAAAGGTCTAGTTGTTCTCGATATCTATGTGGATGACATCCTCCTTACAGGTGATGGTACGGAGGGAATTGATCTAATAAAGAGACTGTTGGGAATATTCCCCTCAACATTCTCTAGATTTGAAGAGGCATCACAATCAATACTAAGAGCATAATTGTATTTGATATTGTTCAAGTTCATCATGTGTAGGATGTTCCTTGGAATAAGTTTAGACAGGTTTCTAAGTGATCGTGATAGGTGGTCACAAGGTAGAAAGGTGAAGAGACAAAAATCTGTCTAAGTTCATAGGCGTTGAGTGAAGCCAGTTCACTCAACGCCAGATATCAAGGAAGGATGCTGGAAAGACAAAAATCGTCTAAGTCCACAGGCATTGAGTGAAGCATGTTCACTCAATGCCAGATGAAAAAAAGAACTGAGAAAAGCTGGACAGTAAAAGCCCAACTGTTTGAAAAGGCAGAAATACGGCTAAGTACATAAAGGTTCAGTGAAGGCAGTTCACTCAATGCCATATAACAAGAGGTGTCGAGTATAACTGAGTCTGTCAAAGCCTCAACATTGGCAAGGGAAAAATTCGACCAAGTTCAAAATCGTTGAGTGAGGACATCTCACTCAATGCCTGAAGGAAGAAGAGTTGAGTCAAGCTCAAGCAGCCAAAAAGATCTGTCAAGAATTCTGGCAAAATCCAGAAGCGTTAAGTGAGGACAACTCACTCAACGACCAAAGAAGAAAGCGTTGACAGGACAGAGTTCAGTCAAAGCTTAAGAAGATAAACAGAAAAATCTGTCTAAGTTTAGAGTCATTGAGTGAGGACAGCTCACTCAACGCAAGCTCATCAAGAAGATTGGCTAATTACAGAAGCATTGAGTAATGCCAGTTCACTCAATGCCTCAAAAAATGGCAGAAATTCAGAGAAGCGACTAAGTCTAGGGGCATTGAGTGATGAAGGTTCACTCAACGCACTCAATGCCTGGTTGCGCAGAAGTATTGGCTAAGTCAAGTTGGCATTGAGTGATGAAGGCTCACTTAATGCACTCAACTCCTAAACAGCAGAAAGATTGTCCAAGGACAAAAGCATTGAGTGAAGGCTATTCACTCAACGCACTTAACGCCTGGAAGTGCAGATTATCTAACTAAGGGTTTTTGCGCTGAGTGAAGGCCATTCGCTCAATGCACTCAACGCATGGGATGAAACTGAGAATTTGGCTAAGTCAACAGATGCTGACGTTAGCATGAGTCAGCAAAGTTTCAAATTGTTGTGGGAAAGCTACAGTGCACGATAATTGGGTCGCTTGCCTTTCATGCTATATTTAATGCAAACGCGAGATTGCAGCGTGCAAATCCAAGTGGGCTTATGCTTCAAAGAGCCAATCGGTGGATGTAAATCAACTTTTAGGGTTATATCTTTTCGCAAAGAGGCGCAACTTCATCTTCTTCCACTCGCCAAAGTTGCAGAGCCTCAAGAATAATGTTCACTGTGCAGATCCAAAAGTTCACACAGTTAGTTGTAGCAATCTTCACCTGCTACAGCAAGTTCAGAAGAGTTTTCTGAGAATGAAGAAGAAGTAAAGATTTTGAATTTCTGCAGTCAAGATTAGCTGTTTGAAGAATAGAAAGAACCGTCTACTCCTATGTCTTCAACAGCAAGATCAGAAACTTGTGTTTCTGAGTTACTTCCATCACAAGCAACTGTTTCTTGAAGATCAACATTCTTATTGCTGAAAAGAAGTTAGGGCTGGAATTTTCTTAGCTCAAGAAGCAAAAGGCTCAGAGACATTTCTCTGGAGTCAAATTAACACAAACTCTTTCTTTTCTATAGGATCCATTAGATTTGAGTTGTAGGCCTATTTTATAAAGGCTGAGTGTAGGATAATTTGTTGATCTGAGGTAGGATCCTGTGTGGATTTGAGGTAGGGCAATTTGTCTGAGATAGGAGAGTCATTCTCTCTGAGTGGCAGGGCATTTGTGCCTGAGTTGTAGGATCCTCCTATGGATCTGAGGTAGGGCCTTTGTGTCTGAGCTGTAGGAGAGTCATCCTCTTTGAGTTGTAGGGCTAACCTCCTAGTTTGAGATGTAGGACTATTAAGTTAGTCTGAGGTAGGTGATCTTTGATCACTTAGTTGTAGGAGCAAGCTTGCTCTGAGATAGGGCTTTGTGCCCGAGCTGTAGGTATTAGAGGAGACTCTGAGATCCTGCAGGATCTATGTTGTAAGCTCTTAGGAGTCGAGTTTTGGAGAAGTGTCTTATCTAACATACTGTTAGAAAGGTGGGAGGGAAGGTGGATGTACCCATAATCTGGGGAACCACTATAGATTCTATGTGTGCTTTTGTGGTTTATCTTGAAAGTAGAAAATAACTAACTCATAACACACTAAAAGAAGGAAAAATATAAAGAGTATGAAAAACCTTTTCACCCCCCCCCCCATCTAGGTGTTTAGCTATCCTTGAAACTAAAAACTTTCCAGTGGTATTAGAGGGAGGTTGCTCAAGAAGGACTTAACAGTCTGAGTAGATCTCAAAGAGTTGTTGAATATATAGTACTTATGGGTTCATGAGAGAACCATAAGGAGCTGGGTTCCATGAAGCTTCTTATCTGCAGGAAGGAGAACTTTGGAATCTGGAAGGAGAGGGCCAGACTCTTCATGGAAGCATCCGACCCAAGGATCTTTATTATATTTAAAGAGGTACCTTGGTGCGTCCTATAAAGGTATGAGAGTAGTGTTGATGCAGCGTGGGCATGTGATCGCTTATGCTTCAAGGCAATTGAAGAAACATGAAGTTAATTATCCGGTATATAATTTGGAGTTGGGAGCAGTGGTGTTCTCCTTAAAAGTCTAGAGGCATTATTTATATAGCGTTCACCACGAGATCTTTTCGATTATAAAAATTTGAAGTATGTCCACACTCAGAAGGAGTTGAACTTGAGGCAACGACGGTGGTTAGAATTTTTGCATGATTACAAGTTTACATTGAACTACAACCCCAGGAAAGTAAACTCGGTAGTTTATATATTGAGCAGAAAAGTACCAGAGTTGAGCCCTGGATCTCGGTTGATGAGTATGGAATTGACTCGAGTGCTCGAGGCGATGGAGATCATGTTAGTATGCAAGGATCATTCTGAGAAGTATAATGAGTACTTAACTGTTATTTGTATAGTATGTGACAATCGAGATCGAATTCGGGCAGAGTAAGGGGAGGATGCTACTCTGGCCCTTGTGATTAAAGTAATTGAGGATAGATCTACTGAGGAGTATACTCTAAAGGGCGTCCTCGTTCATTTCCGTGGCGGGCTCTACATTCTCAAGGGTGTTGAAATTCGGGAAGATATCTTGAGAGAAGCACATTGCTCCAAGTATTCAGTGCATCCCAAGATTTCAAAGATGTATAGTGACTTTCAAAAGACCATGTTCTGGCCAAGAATGAAGAGTGTTGTTAAGTATTATGTTACACACTGTGAGGCTTGCCAGAAGGTGAAGGTGGAGTGCAAGATCCTTGGAGGATTGTTACAATCGTTATCCATTTTAGAGTGGAAGTTTGAAGATATATCCATGGACTTTGTTCACGGCCTTCCCCGATCACAATCGAGGAATGACTCAGTTTGGGTGATTGTGGATCGCTTGACTAAGGTCGCCAGATTTATCCCAATGAACAAAGAGACGCATGTGGATATATTGGTTTGTCTCTTTGTGGAATAGTTTGTCTGGTACCAAGGAGTTCCTAAGACGATAGTCTCCGACCATGATGGTCGCTTTACCTCCAAGGAATGAAAGGCAGTTTAAGCATATTTGGGTTATCGCCTTACCTTTAGCACAACCTTTCACTCTCAGACGGACGGTCAGTCTGAGAGGACCATCAGAATTATGGAAGATCTATTGAGATTGTGTGTATAGAGGGGAGCCATGGGAAAGGCTCTTACCACTGGTGGAGTTTTATACAACAACAGTCATCAAGCTAGCATCAGAATGACACCCCACGAAGCGCTTTATGGAAGGAGGTGTAGAACTCCATTGTCATGAGTGCAAGATGAGGATCCAAAGATTTTGGGGATAAAGTATATTGATGACACTGATGCGATTGGTAGACTGATACAAGAGCACATGTTGGAGGCTCAAAGTCGGCAGGCAAAGTAGTACAATGCGAAGCACCGGATGGTGGAGTTTCAAGTGGGCGAAAAATTGTTCTTGAAGATTAGGCCGATGCATGGAGTGTCACGAGTGCATGGTAGAAAGAAGCTCAGCCCGAGATATGCAGGGCCTTATGTTATATTGGAGAGAATTGTCCATTTGGCCTATTCGCTGGAGATACCACCAGTGCTAGAAAATTTGCACGACATCTTCCATGTGTCGTCGCTTCGGAAAGCACTTCTACAGCCCGATCAGCATGCCCCCACCACAAATAGAACAATGTCAACTAATAAGTCTGTGCGACTAAGAGCCGGTGTGGATAGTGGACACCGCGACAAGGAACTTGCGTCGGAAGAGTGTTCCTTTGGTGAAGGTCTTGTGGTCTAACCATGTGAAAGAAGAATATACTTGGTAGCCGGTGGACTTTATGCGGAAGCGCCACCCTGAGTTGTTTCCCCAAGGTAAAATTTAAAACATATTGTATTTTCATGCCTTATCTTCCTCATAGCCTTAGCTTTATTTTGGGGACGAAATCTTTTATTTTGTTTATAGGATTTGTAACGTCTCATTTCATACTAGATCCCTCGTGCTCGTTTTGAGTCAAGAAAGCTGACTCAAGCTCGGGATGCACTGGTAATAGGCGTCGAGTGATACTCGAAAAATAGGGCAAATGTGACTTAGAATAATTCTAGACTCGACAAAGCATCGAGTGAGTAGATTGGTCTCGACTCGACAATATTTAAGTTAGAATTATTCTGTATGTTATAGGCATTGAGTGAACTCGACGCCATTCGACGAAGCGTTGAGTGGT
The DNA here is from genome assembly GCA_039583875.1 of Platanthera guangdongensis. NCBI lineage: Eukaryota > Viridiplantae > Streptophyta > Magnoliopsida > Asparagales > Orchidaceae > Platanthera > Platanthera guangdongensis. Next base: position 263,349,222 of record CM077150.1, read on the forward strand.
CTTAACGCCACTCGATGAAATTTGACTTAGAATTATTCTGGACTCTAAAGCCGTTGAGTGAACTCAACGCAATTCAACGAAGCATCGAGTGCATTGAGTGGTCTCAACGCCACTCGACGAATTATGACTTAGAATAATTTTGGACTCGACAAATCGTCGAGTGTGTTGAGTGGTCTCAACGCCACTCAATGAATTCTGACTGAATAATTCTGGACTCGACAAGCGTCGAGTGAGTTGAGTGGTTTTAACGCCACTCTATGAATTCTGACTTAGAATAAATCTGGACACGACAAAGGGTTGAGTGCGTTGAGTGGTCTCAACGCCACTCGACGAATTTTGACTTAGAATAATTCTGGAATCGACAAAGCATCGAGTGCGTTGAGTGGTCTCAACGCCAATCGACAAATTTTGGCTTAGAATTATTTGGGATTCTATAGGCGTCTAGTGTTCACGACGAAGCTCATCGATTTGTCGAGTGAGTATAGGTATACTCGTCGATTTTGACTTCAAATTATCCTGGACTTGTAGGCGTTGAGTGTTCTCGATGCCACTCGATGAAGCAACGAGTAAGTTGAGTAAACTCGACGCCATTCGACGAATTGTCAAGTAATACTAAACGAATGACAAATTGACTTAGAAAACTGTGCTAGACTTTATAGTCGTCGAGTGGTCACGATGAATGTCGACGATTCGTCGAGTGAGTGTATGTATACTCGATGATTTTGAGTTAGAGGATTTTTCCATCCTAGACTTTTTGTTAGTTCATATAAATGGGTTGAACCAGGTTTTTGGGAAATGCGCCAATTAACTTATTTGGACCGGGTCTTTTTAACATGACTTATTTAAAGTAATAATAGGTGGTCTAATGTTAGGGTGACACGTGGCAGGTGGTCTAACATAATTCCTCTTATAAAAGGAGATTTACGGGAAAACCATAACCGTCACGTCATCCCCTTGTCGAATCGTTAACTGTGCCGAAACCTTCGGAAGTGAAGAAGTTGTCGGAGTCGATTTTCTGGAAGAAGGGCTGATCTACCCTTTCGGGAAGAATAATACCAATGATGAGGAAGATGCCGAGAAGGATAACGAGATCCATGGCCGGAAATGAGCTGAGCTTCCTACCCTCTTACTTGGTGCTGGACCTTTAGTTATTATTTCTAGGAGAGATGTCGACTCAAAGGATTTTGACTTGCGAGAGATGAAGATCTCTTAGGGAGAGACCATGCTAGGGTTTTATCCTTGAGATTTGATGTCTTCAACCTCTCCTCTCTTTGTGTGAAGATGACGGACTTGGTTTCGTGAATAGAAATAGTCTATTGAGGGTGAATAAGGGAGGAGGAAGTGTTGTATGTGGTTTTGAAATAATAGCTAGGGGAAGAAGATGAACCAATGTCATTCATCTTGCTTTAAGATGCGTGTAAAAAATTGTTTTCTGCACACAACAGTCTTCTAGGCCGATTTTGAGTATGTTACGCCAAATATGGGTTTTTGTATAAACACAAAAGTAGAAGTCCTTGGAAAGACCTTTCCAACAGATTGTTACATGTTTTCATACGAGTCCTGTAGCCTCAGGAAAGTCCAGTTGAAGTTGTTGCACAGTATCTCTTAAGTGCAGATTGTTTTCAGGTTAGTGTATAATCGGATCTGGACTCGGTAGAGGGTTGTAACAGGAAGGTGTTGAGGTTTTGGTGAACTTAGTTTATTGGTGATCGTGATAAACAAGTGGTTGATAGGATTCGGTTGTTAGATCATTAAGTAAACAAATGGTTTTGTGAAACATGTTTGTACAAATGGTTTGAAAGAGTTTAATAAACAAATGGTTTGCGAAAATTTGGTGAACAAATTATTTGATACGATTTGGTTGTACAAGTGATGTTCTTGTGAAATCCGGTAAGGATGTGCATGATTATAATTAGGAGAATAAAACAGGTTTTGGAAGAGGGTGTGATGCCCGATAATTGCATGTGTAACCTATAACTATGTTATCATGTTTGATATATATGTGAAGTATTGTTATATTGTTGTGGCTATAATATGGAGTTATACTTGTTGTGAATGTCTTATCATGTGGAAAGGAATTGGATGAGGATAATGCATGGCCATGTAATATGATGATTAATGGAATGTGTATAGTAGTCTACTGCTTGGAGTTGTGTCTCCATACAGGTAGCAGTGTGGGATTAGTATGTTGTATAAGGTGGCTTGCCACATGTGTAAATGATGAACCCTTATGTGGTATGGAAATCTGGAAGGGTTGGAGGTGCGTGTCTATTTGCCGCATTAGAATGATGTGTTGATAAGGGACTCGGTGTGGAGCCCTTGCATGCTATTGAGCACTGGATAAGAATAATAAAAAGAGACTTAGTGTGGAGCCATTAAATGTGAAATTGCATGCGGTGTGAGTTGACATGCAGTGTCATAATCCTGGATTAAGGATAGTGTGGCAGGTCTACGGGCTCGCCAGACGTCACACCGACGGGAGTTAACAGATAGACTTGGACGGTTGGGTCTTGGTCCTTAGTTCTTACTTCCCGAGGCACCCTCCGTACCAGTGGACGGTTGGTCTTAGTCATTTGGTGATACGTTCCCAGAGGCACCTTCTGTGCCATGATGCAAGGCAACTGTTCTCGACATAAGACTACCCTCAGCAGTGTCTTGTGTTCCGGGAGATGGGGTCTTACAAGTGGAGCGGGTGTCTCCACTCCTAGGAAGGTAGGAACACTACTGGGCTTAGACCCCTCACGCGCCTCAATGCTAAGAACACAACAGCAGAGACCATGCGTACACTTGCTGGAAAATACTAGTCTTCTCTGGTCGGGTGTGCTCTTAGGGGACATAGTCCTCCAGACCTCGGTATAAACATGCTACCGGTCTCCCCAAAGGTCTACACTCTACACCAGAATCATCGTACTTCCGTCGGTGTGCCAACTGGACCAGTACCGAGTGACCCACCACATAAACACAAACCAGGTATAACAATACCCTCCCGAGCCTCCAGCTCGTAGGACCAACCCATCCTGATATCGACCAACAACCCGAGCCACCATCTCGTAGGACTAACAAGCCCTATATCACTCCAACCCACACATGGGTGAGATCGCTATAACATTCCTTAATCCAATCAAACTACTTTTATCTAACTTCCAGATTACTTAGTGATTTATAGTTAACCTTGGACTTCTCGAGATCTACCATATGAAGGGCTCGCAACGGTACTAAGAACTATGACGGGCTAAAGCCCATCGCTCCCTTTCTCAAGGCACTTAGTAATGTTATGTTACCCTTAACCAAATTCACTCGCAAGGTTACTAAGTGTGTGACCTCTCCAAAGTATGAACTGCAGAAAACACTATTTTTTCAAAATTATTAATTGCAGACCATATGATTTATATGTGTGTATGAATAGGAATCCTCCAAACACTTGACCCAAGGACCTAAGATTATTTTCTGAGACTTATCATGACATCTTAGACCTAATTCCAAAGATATATAATTTTCCTAAAATAATCAGCAATTATTATAAGTTTCTCAAATTATTGCTACATGTGATTTTGAACATGAAGTGTCACTTTTTTTTTCAAATTTTCAAGATAAAATTATTTAAACATCATATTAAGTACTAATGGCTCTGGACCAAATTTCACAGCATTCCAATAATATTTTATATTTAATTTCTAATTACAAAAATCTAATCCAGTAGATCAAGTTACACATGAATTACTATAAATATTCATCAAATAATTCCAAAAAAATTACTGGAGTTTAAAAATGGTAAATAATTATTTATTCCAAAAAGTTATAATTTTATAACTCAATTTGAGCACAATTATCTCAATAATATAAAGGGGCAAAATGGTAATTATAACTGCACCCTAAGATTCTGACTTTCAAAAATTTCAAATAATTTATATAATATTTATAATACTAAATAATTGCTATTGACAAGGTTTCATAACTTTTACAACTATTTTAGTCACCCTAATTTCACTAATATATTTGCGTAACAAAAATACTAATTAATTCATTTGTCAAGCAAATCAGCTCCAAATGTTCTAAAACTTCAAGAGGAGGTGTACATTTACTAAATAATTCCATGTAGAAAATTTCAATGGATTTGACCAGGCCAATCTTGCTAAATTCACAAGATATACCTTTTTGGCTAAATGCACACCACATCACATACAACATGACAACTTGCAAGTGAGATTCACCAATCTACATGGGTCTAAATGACCTGAAAATTTTACCAAGGCCTTATACCTCGGTAATGAACCTCTCACCAAAACTTGGGGTTAAGATAATTATCTTTCATCAAAATATTTCAGTTTCATTAAAAATCACATTTTACCTAAAACTATAGGATAATTTTGTTCAAAAATTCCTGTTTTTGGACTGTAGGTGTATCTAGTGTATGTTCTTGTGCAAACAAGAAAAAGACAGTTCGGAAAGTGGACAAACTGAAATTTTTATATTCCAAAAAAGGTGTGTATTACATGGTATAGCCTCCCTTTTATAGAATGAAAGAGATGAGAGAGATTACAAATAAACAATGTGGGACTAAAGAATAACATGTATAAGGGGTTTAACATAAATACAAGCCGACCAAGTTGGGCAGTTTGATGAATGGGCAACTTGCCCGGTAACCACCAGAGGGAGACACGAAGCCGCCACAATAGTCAGCCAGGCCACCCAGCCTCCAAGACACCAGGGACAGACAGACAAACCACCAGAACACCAACAACAATAGAACAGCAACCAAACCGCTGGAGAGAAACCGACAGACCGCCTGGACTGCAATCCGCCAGATTCAGACCGCCAGACCGCTAGGTCTCTATTCTGCAACACTCCCCCTCAAGCTGGAGCATATATATCAATCATGCCTAGCGTTTCGCAAATGTGATGAAACGAGGCAGATACCGGCTTGATGAAAATATCAACAAACTCTTTATCGGAGGTGATAAACGGAGTACAAATTTATTCCTTCAAAATCTCTTCCCGGATAAAATGGCAGTCAACTTCAATGTGCTTGGTTCTCTCATGGAAGACTGGATTTTCAGAGATATATATAGGGGCCTTGTTGTCACAAAACATAGGTAAAGGATGGTTGTAGACCTCTCCTAAGTGAAGCATGAGAGCTCATAACCACTTCAACTCACATATGGTCGATGTTATACTTCGAAATTCTACTTCGGCACTGGACCTGGAGACGACTGACTGTTTCATACTTTTCCAACTCACAAGGTTCCGCCCACAAAGGTACAAAAACATGATGTTGACTTGCGGTCTCCTTTGTCATCGACATAGATTAAATCGAAGTACGCTTCAATCCTTAAATGTCCATTCTTTTGAAAGACAAGTCCTTTCCAAGGAGCTGATTTATTATGCTCTAATATCCTGAAAGCAGACTGTAGATGACACTCCCCAGGAGCTTGCATGAATTGGCTAACCTTGCCCACAACATAAGCAATGTTGGGTCTGGTCATTGTGAGATATATGAGTTTACCAACCAGACGCATGTGTACAACCCCATAGCCGAACGAGTGGGACCCTCCCTAAATATCAGCCTAGGGGCGTGTTATGGGCGACTAGTTGGTGCGACCCCGTTCGAAGGCGTGCGGGTCCTCATGCTGCATGCGGAGGTTTTGTTCGTGTAGGCTTTTTACAGATTGTTGAAACCGGAATCCGGCCTCTTGTGGAGTTCGAACCTTGGGGAAGGGGTGGTCTCGCGCCTACTTTGCTCCTGCAAGAAAAACAATGAAGAAGACAAGAAGAAACAGACCCAAGGGCTCGGCAGGGAGGTCACACCACAAACCCGGAAGATCTCTGAGCGCTTCCCCTCCTTAGCCAGAAGCCGAGCTAAGGTACCCTCAGAGAGCACTTGAAGACGAGAGTAAGGAGGCACAGAAAGCATGTCCTCTGAGGTACCCCTTGGGTCTTATTTATAGTTTTTTGGAATCTGGACTGCCAATAACCGAAAGAACTGACCTGGAAATACCAAAAAGCTCTTGGTTGGGTCTGCCAACAGCCAAACTCCGCTGTTCTAGGTAGCTATGCGCAGTCCAACCTGGTCTACCAACAGCGTGGCTCCGCCGTTCTGAGGGGCTATTCGCACCCCTGGGGAGTCAGCTCGCCTCCAATCCTCCTCCGCGGGAGGCGGGCACGACCTGGCTTCAACTGCCCGCCTATTCTCCCTGGGCGAGCGCGAGCCGGGCCGTCGCGACCTGCCTGTCTTCTGCCGGGGCGGACCGGCGGCCAGGTCGCGTGTGGGGGCTGGCCGGCGGCCACCGCGACCCCCCGATCGGCTCGCTAGTCGCGGGTCGCCAGACCCATCCGCTTTGGTCAGTGATTCTACGCGCGACCCGCTCGCTCGCCTCGCCGGCTCGCTCGCCTGAAATGGGCGGGAGCGGGCCAGCCCTTCTGCCGTATATCCTTTTTGCTGTTTGGGTGCGGGTTGCTGGGCTAGGTCTGCTCGACCTCCCTGGCGGGACCCGCTCGCCGGACACGGGGTTGTACACGGATGTTCAATTGATATTATAATATAGTAATATATATTATATTTATAATATAATAATATATATTATATTTATAATATAATATATATTATATATATGTATAGGGGGATGGGGTAGAGAGAGGGGCAGAGGAGGAAATAAAAAAAAGAGAAAAGAAGAAGGGGAGGAGAGGAGGGTCGGGAGGAGGGAGGAGAAAAAGAAAAAGGAAAAAGAAGAATAGAAGCGAGGGAGAAATTGGAAAGGGGGGAAACCCTAGCTCGTGGACCTGGAGTCCAGCCGCCGCCGCCCGCCTCCCCCATCTCTCTCCCTCCGGCCGTCTACAGCAGCAAGCCCACTCCTGCATCCCTCTCTCTCCCTCGGCCTGGAGCAGCAGCCCAAGCGTTCTCCCTCTCTCTCTCTAGCCGCCCAGAGCAGCAGCCTGAGCGCCGCCTTTCCTCCCCCTGTCCAGGTCGCCGCCGGCAAGCAGCAGCCCGAGCTCCCACCTCCTCTCTATCGCCGCCGCCGCCTATAGTGGCAACCCGAGCCCTGCCTCCATCTCTCACTCTCGGCTTGGAGCAGCGGCTCGAGCGCCACCTTTCTCTCTTTCTCTCGGCCTGGAGCAGCAAGCCCGCTCCTCTCTCTCTGTCCTGCCGGCCTGCAGTAGTGCCCGACGCCGCCTCCCTTCTTTAATCCCGTCACCGCCTAGGGCAAGGCCGGCCACTTGGAGTCGGGATCGGCCTCATACAGCAGAGGCCGGCCACTTGGAGCCGGGATCAGCCTTATACAGCATAGGCTGGCCACTTGGAGCCGTGATCGACCTCGTACAGCATAGCTCCGCCGTCCGGAGCTCGAATCGGTCACCGTTAGTGAGATCGGGATTTTCTCTCCCATCGCCGGCAGGAGGCTCGACCCAGATTTGTCCTCCCGACACCGCCGCAAGCACGCGACAAGGGTAACAATGTTTCTACTTGGGCATGTGAAGCCCTCAGTTTACATATTTGCATGGAAGCCCCCCTCCACCAACGGGTGGGGGGAAGGGAGCTTTCCGACGGGTTGATGTGTATATCCCCACAGTTAATTGCATTAGTACCCGGAAGCGTGAGTACGGGTTTAGGCATGCTGTTTGAAGCTCATCCGGACGTGTGAGCCGAATTGGTGATGTTCTGGGGTTCCCGGAGAAGACTCCGAGGAAGTTGTTTATTAGCCGCTTGCAGGAAATGCGCACCATATCCCCAAAAAAGGGGGTGTTCGCAATATGTTTGGCCCGCTTATGTTAGCCGACCGATGCCTTAGTTGGCCGCCGCTCGTCGAGACGTTGGCGTACAGGTATTGCAGTACCAGGCGAGGAGTAGCGGGCTTAAGCCCAAGCTTGTGCCGGCCCTCAAAGGCCTTTTTTGTTTATATTGACGGCCTGTGTACTGAGTATGGAATTTATATTCCTGTAAATTTATTAATGCCTGTGATGCTCTGTGCCGGCCCTAGAATGCCTATGTTATGATGTTAGCGACCCAATTGGGGCTGCGTAGAATAGGGCTGCTGGGCAGTTTTGCGCCAATAGTAAGACGGGCGGGGAACATTTTACATAGACCCAAGGTGGCACCTCTAGTTAGGGAGTGGATCTTGAGATCCTCCTTATGTGTTCCGGTCGGCTAAGAGATCCCTCCGAGGGTGCCTTAGCTCAGCCCTTGGCTTGGGAGGGGAAGAGTTTGTTAGTCTTCCGGGTATGCGGCGGGTCCTCCACGCTGAGACCTTGGGTCTGTCCCTTGCGTTCCTAGTCTTGTGCCTAGATCGTTCGCTCGAGGGTAGTAGGTGTGTGGTCACCCCTTCCCCAAGGGTCGAACTCCACAGGAGACCGATTTTCAGTTTTGAAAGAAATAGTGCCTAACCACCTAGAGGGGGGGGGGTGAATAGGTGTACTTTTTCTTTTTTACTTTAAGGCAGACAAACTATTTTGTACTTTAAGCAGCAAATGCAAATTCTACAGCTATCACAACACAACAACCACAGAAACAAACATTCACAGAGTGCACACAGTGTTTATAGTGGTTCCCCAAGATCTTGGTACATCCACTTTCCCCCTTCGCCTATCTAGTAGTGTACTAGATTCGGCCTAACTTCTACACTTCTCCTCAGATCCTCAGATCTTACAGCTCAGAACCCCAAACAGGTTCCTACAACTCAGAGTGTCCCCACTCCTACAACTCAGGCACAAAGCCCTACCACTCAGTCTTCAACAAGACCTACACTTAGGCTAAACAGACCTACATCAGCCTTCAATAAGGCCTACACTCAGAGAATTGATTCTCCTACACTCAGGCTCAAAAGCCCTACCTCAGCCTTTATAAATTTAGGCTTACAACTCAGATCCCTTAGGATCCTACAAAAAGATAATAAAAAGTTTTTAGATCACCACTCAGTTTGAGAGAATGAAGAGGGCAACCTTCTTGATCAGTTCTTGATAGCACTGATTCCTGAGATCAACATTGTCTTTGCTTTCTTCAAGGCTTCTTGAGTCTGAACTCAGTAAAGATGATCTTCTTGAAGTAGACCGGCTGGCAACTTCCTTCTTAGGATGGAGAATTAAATCTGGATCCTACTTTGCAGTCTGGTTCAGAACCTGCTTCTTAAGAGATTTGATTAACAAGTCTCTTTCTTGACTTCAATTACTGGAGTTCTCTCTCTCCAAGTAAATCTGAAGTTTCCTCAAAATACTGATTTACAGTTTTCTCTGGATCTGTATTGATCTTCTTAATCTTCTAATTGATTCTTTTTATTGATTGATTCTTTTCTGTTGAAGGAGAAAGACCTTTATATAGTCTTCCTCCAAAATAACCGGCTTATCCGATTTCTAACGAACTTCTGACAGCTCTGACAGTTGCAGTAGACCGGCTGAAATGGCAGCTGTCAAGTCATCCAGTCACTTCTTGAAATCACTGTCTCTGTCTGAAAGTGTCGAGACTGTTCTTCATTATGTATCGACACAAATAGACCAAGTGTCGACACAAGTGGACTAAGTGTCGACACTTGCCTTGGTGGTGTCGACACAACTCCTTCTATTATTGTAATAGCTTCTAGACACTGCTTCTGTTTAATGTGTCGACACTGATTGAGTGTGTCGACACAAGTAATTCTTCTTTAGAACTTAGTTGAATTCTGCTGTGTGTCGACACATCTCCTTTGTGTCGACACAACATCTTTTTTTGTTGATACTAGCTGAGTGTCGACACATCTCCTTTGTGTCGACACAACTTCTTCTATTGTTGATACTAGCTGAGTGTCGACACATCTCCTTTGTGTCGACACAAGTACTTCTGTACTTTAACTATGTTGAAACTTGCTGTGTGTCGACACAAGTCTTGTGTGTCAACACAGTTGATATCGATAATGCCTTCAGTGTGTTGACACAGCTTCCTGGTGTCGACACATTGGATGTCGACTAAGCTTCTCTGGGTGTCGACACTGGCTCTAAGTGTCGACATGATATATGTTGAGTATTCTTCATAGTGTGTCGACACTGCCTGTATGTGTCCACACTTTTCTTCTGGTGTCGACTCTGCCTTTCCTGGTGTCGACACAAATACTCCAAGTATCGACACAGCTTCTCTAGGTGTCGACACAAGCCTTCATAAGTGTCGACTCTGCATCTCTAGGTGTCGACACATGGACTTAGAAACTTTTCTGCATTTCCTGCAATTACTTAACCTGCACATATAAACTCAAAGCACATCAAATACACCTTGATGTATATCATTGAGTAGGGTAAGGCTTCTTCAAATCTGGTACACATTTTCCAGTGTACCCAACAATCTCCCCCTATTTGGAGAAGTCATAAACCTTAGTCAATGATATACACCATACATATCAAATACACATTATGATGTATAACAATTTATGTGACAGAGTAAATACTAAACAAAACATGTATAAACAATCTTCACAGAATAAAATGTAACAGATTGAACATCAACCATTATTTTGTTACAACTTCCAATAGTTTCAGTAATCAAAAGTTTACATGGATTTTAACACAAATGATTACAAAGTTGTAAATTTAAGAAAATTCTATTATATGGCTGCTCTGGCTCCTTGATGACAATGCCCTTGCCAGATTGAATCTTGGCTTGAACTGGAGCATCAGTGTCATCAGCAGGCTTCTTGCCCTTAAGATCTTTCTTCTTCTGTTCTTCAGCCCTTATCTTTTGTCTCTCAAAATAATGATAAGGCTTAGGAAAATACTTGCTAGGCTCCTGTGCATTAGGAGGTAGCTTCCCAAGTTTAGCCTTTCTTCTATATTGTACTATGGCTTCTTGTCGGGCTTCATATTTTCTCCATTCTTGCTCAGAATACCATTTACCCCTTTCTAGGATATTATCCTTTGCAGCCTTCCAAGCAGTCAGTATAATATTTCTAGAAGTTGGGCTCCACTGCTCAAAATCTGGCCTTAACTCAGCCTGTTCTTTGAACCTCTTCTTGGACAAAAGGGTTTCTTGCTCTTTTAATACTGCCTCTTGCACAGGCTGTACAACCTTCTCAATGATCACATTTTGAGCACCTTCTGGAGGGCTATACATAGATTGTATCTCTTGATGTATCATTTCAAAATCTTCTGGAGGGTATATCACTTGAGCCACTTCAGCTTGCTCACCTCCAAAATATGTAGAATTTATCCCAGATTCAGCAACATTGTCATCATCACACAAGGGTGGATATCCAAGGGTAGCTCTGATGCTGTTTGAAATCCTTTTAGCATGGTCAGAGCCTGCTTTGACTAATACCCTCTCCCCCTTTATGACTTCTCTGTCTATATGATCCCTAAGATCATCATTCTGAAATCTGATCTGAGCATTCAGATAGTTAACACCATCTTTATAAAAAGGTTTTAACTTTTGGAGCTTTTCAGTAATAGCCTTTTGAGAATCTTCAATTGCAGTTTTAACAACAGTTAGGTTTTCTTGTAATTGCTTGTCAAACTCAGCCTTGGCAGCAGTCCTTGCTGCAGTTTGAGCAGCTGCAATATTCTGCATTTCAGTTACGATCACATTATGTGATTCAGTTAGATTGTCATTCATTCTAATCTGATTCTCAAGAACATATCCTTGTTTTATAGCCATATCATCCACTTGAGTCTTTATCTATTCCTGATGAGTAGCTAGGTAAACAACAGCATTTCCACCTTTATGGAAGCAGTCAGTCATCTCCTTCTTATGTTGATTAACTTCAAATCTTATAGATTTTATGTCTTGAGCCAGATCAAATTGAAGTGATTTATGTCCTTCATCGATATATTTTTCGAGAGCCTTCCTTTGCTCATCCATCTTGATCTGCAAAGCCACCAACAATGAACTATAATCAGCAGTTGAAGCTTGTTGTGGAGCAATAGTTTGTAAAGCTTTCTTGTAGCTCTGACTCCTTCTTTTGAAGACCATAAGCTTTCTTTTCTTGACTCTAGCAACTTCTTCATCTTCAGAATCAGAAGTACTGGCAATGTCTACTCTATCCTGTGGAGTAGGTGGCAATTCCTTCTCTGCTCTTGGTAGCTCCTTAACACTCCTTTGCTCCTTAGTCTCATTTCTAGCAGTCTCCTCCTGTGACCTTACATGCTCCCCCTCAAGGTTAGCTGACTCCCCCTCAAAAGCTACTTTGTCCCCCACAAAATCAGTCTGCAATAAATCATGGAACAGCTCTTCTAGAGTAAACTCCTGTTGAGTATAGACTGGAGAATCTCTTATCTCAGGAGCATTATCAGCAACTGATGTATCTTCCATGACAACATCCTGTGGTTGACTATTTAACTGAGTTTTCTGATCAACATTAATTAAAGTTTCAGTCAATACTTCATCCTCAATATGGAAAATTGATTGATTAACCTCATGTATTACCTCAAGAATTGTCTGAGTTGCCATTTCACTGTCTAGGTGAGTTGGTTCTTCCACATGATGAGGCTCCCCCTGGAGTGGATCCAGGTGAATGGGGCTAGCAGATGGTAGCTCCCCCTGTCTCTGGGCATCTTCAGTCCTTACTGGTGACCTTCTAGTAACATCAACTGCTTCCTCATTTGAACTGAAAACTACTTGTTCCTCTGAACTACTGGAGGATTTAGAAGCCACTATGGCTTTCTTCTTCTTTTTCTGTTTAGGAACTTCCTTTTCTGGAGTAGGCATGTCCTTTGTCAACACCCTATCCCACCTTGAGATAATCCTAACATCCATTCTCCTCATATGGTTTATCTTAGAACCTGCAGCTTGGTTCATCACTTCTGGAATAGTTCCAACCAAGTACAAACTCATAATTCTACACAGATTGGGCTTCTTTAGACTTTCCTTAATCTTGTCAAACATTATTGCTGACCAATCAGTTTTTAGTTTGAAAATAATCCTTGTCATTAAACTGAACATGTGAGCTGATATCCTATCATGCCCACCTAGCTTGCTCAGAATCACCTTTCCTACTATTTCAAACAAGAACTTGCCTTGCATATTCATGCCTTTCCTATTAAAAATTGATCCAATCTTCATGCTTGAAGCTAGTCCACACCATTACAGTGCCTCCCTTATCTTTGATGCAGGTACATCTTCCTCTTCTTTAGTTCTAGGTAGATGTAGAACTTTTCTTAGACCTTTTTGGGTGACTTTCACCTTAACTCCATGGACTTTGGATTTAATCTTAAGACCAGTTTCATCAAGTGTTGCTGCACTAAAGAATTCGAGTACCTCCTTCTTCTAAATCTTGATTGGCTCTGAAACTAGATACTCCAACCCAGTCTCTACAACTAGGGTTACAACAACTTGAATTTCTAGTTCCGCATTGTCAAAGACATGTCGCACTAGCTCATAACCTTCATTGATGTTCTCTTCTAGCTTGGGCGCCATTAGGGTTTGGGGAAATCTTGTATTTAGAGAAGAGAGATGTCGACATACAAGTTTGGTCTCAAAACTATGGTGAGCGTGTCGACAAACAATGTGGAAGACCTATTTATACCTTTCTAAAATCGAAGGTGAAAAGGCGCGTCGAAATACTTGAAATGTGTCGACACTGTTGAAAAGTGTCGACACTTACTTCTAATGTCTCGACAACTATGTGTCGACACAAATATAGTCGACAGAATATATGTGTCGACACTTATACATCTCAGCTCGACGATTAGTCGAAACTCTACTCGACAAAATTAGTGTTAAATCTAAGTGTCGACACCACCCTGGATGTGTCGACACCTACTTTGGATGTGTCGACACCATTTCTCTGAAGTGTCGACACAGACTTTCTAGATGTGTCGACACCATTTCTCTGAAATGTCGACACCACTTCTATGTGTCGACACAGACAACTCCTTGTGTTGACACTATTTTACTTAGCCAATTTTATGAACCTATTCTAAGTTTAACATTCCTAATTCAATTTTAAAATTATTGAATTTGGTTTCATCTAGGGGCTTAGTAAACATATCAGCAATCTGATTATCTGTTTTAACATATTCTAGTGAAATGTCTTCTTTTTCTACATGTTCTCTAAGAAAATGGTATTTAATTTCTATGTGCTTAGTCCTAATATGTGAGACAGGATTATTTGTAATAGAAATGACACTTGTAGAATCACAAAATAAAGGTGTTCTACTTACTTGAATATCATAGTCTCCTAGCTGGTGCTGAATCCATAATAACTGTGCACAACAACCTCCTGCTGCCACATACTCTGACTCAGCTGTGGAGATTGCCACACTGGTCTGCTTCTTACTGCTCCAAGACACCAGCGTTCCTCCTAGAAATTGATAGGTTACTGTAGTACTCTTTCTATCTTCCTTACAACCTGCAAAATCTGCATCTGAATAACCTGTTAGTATAAAATCTCTATTCCTAGGGTACCAAAGGCCTAGATAAGGTGTGCTCTTAAGATATCTCAAAATCCTTTTGACTGCAGTCAGATGAGATTCTTTAGGGCATGCTTGGTACCTAGCACAGACACATGTTGCATACATGATATCTGGTCTACTAGTAGTCAGATATAATAGGGAGCCAACTATCCCTCTATACAAAGTTTCATCTACAGGTTTCCCTGCATCATTTTTGCTTAGAGACACACTTGACCCGATAGGAGTCCTCATGGTAGTGGATGATTCTATACCATACTTCTTTATTAACTCTAGGGTGAACTTAGACTGGCATATGGATAATCCATCATCAGTCTGTCTAACTTGGAGACCCAAGAAGAACTTAAGTTCCCCCATACTGCTCATTTCAAATTTTCCTTGCATAAGTTTTGCAAACTTCCTGCAAAGATTACTTTCAGTAGACCCAAATATTATGTCATCAACATATATTTGGACTAGTATAATCTTTCCTTTAGATTCCCTAAGGAATAGAGTCTTGTCTATTTTCACCCTTGAGAATTTGTTCTCAATGAGGAAACTAGACAGGGTTTCATACCAAGCCCTTGGGTCTTGTTTCAACCCATACAATGCCTTCCTAAGTCTATAAACATAATCAGGTTTGAGAGGATCAACAAAACTTGAGGGCTGCTCAACATAGACTTTTTCCTTTAAATTTCCATTCAGGAATGCTGATTTCACATCCATTTGGAATACCTTGAACCCTTGATATGTTGCATAAGCAAGGAACATCCTGATTGCCTCCAGTCTTGCTACTGGAGCAAAGGTTTGATCAAAATCAATACCTTCTTCCTGCCTATATCCCTTTGCAACAAGTCTAGCTTTATTCTTTACGATGATTCCATTCTCATCCAATTTATTCCTAAAGATCCACTTTGTTCCAATGATATTATGGTCTTTGGGTTTAGGAACAAGCTTCCAGACCTTGCACCTCCTGAACTGATTCAGCTCCTCTTGCATGGCCTCAATCCAATGAGGGTCTAGAACTGCTTCTTCAAATTTCTTTGGTTCCACTTATGATAGTAAACTGGAGTAAAGAATTGTACTCAGATTCCTGCTTCTTGTTTGCACTCCTTGTCTTGGATCACCAATTATCTGATTGGCTGGATGATCCTTTAAGTGTCCATTAGCTGGAGGTAGTCTTTCTTCAGGCTGAATACCTCCAACCACTTCATTAAGCTGCACCTCTTGATCTTCTTTAGCATCTAGAGGAACTTGTACTCCCCCTGGACAGCAGCCACCATTTTCCACTTGCTGAGTTGCAGCAGAATCTTCTGCAATGGTAAGCTTGTCCATCCTCTCAGTTAAACCAAAGCCTTTGATGATCCCTTTCTCTGAACCACCAAAGATTACTTTAGGGCCATCCTTGATGGGTGTGTAGTCCTTCAGCAACCCCCTAGTTCCATTTATGTGCCTGGAACATCCATTGTCCAAGTACCATATAGGGGCATGACCACTTGGACTCACCTGCAAAACAGATTACTTAACCTTAGAACCCAAATAACTCTTGGGTCCTTAGTGCAGGTTAGTCTGACCTTTAACAAAACTACTTGTAGCTCTTCTAGCAGACAGTTTGCTATTTTCTTTGACACTAGAATTGTGCCAACAATCTAAGGCAAAGTGGCCTATCTTGCCACAACACCAACACTCAAACATGTTGTACCTTTGTTTAGGTACTACCCTGGCTGAAGTATCTACAGCAAGCTTTATGTTTTGTGCTGGGGTTTTGCCTTTAGATTTGGACCTTGCAGTCCAGATAGTTTTCTTAAATCCTAATCCAGTCTTACCCTTTTGAGGTACAAACTCATCTATCAAGGGTAAAACATATTTAGGTTTAGAAAAACTTGCTACTATCTCTTTCTCTTTCTGAAGTCTACCCTCCAGATTTCTAATTTGATCATTCTTAAATGTAATAGTACCCATCTGAATAACAGTAATGTTTTTTAGTCTGGCTATCTCATTCAATTTCTAATCTAACAACTTGTCTGAATCAGCAGCAGCCAATTTAAGACTAGCAATCTCCTTTGCCTGAGTTTTGGCCAAGGTTTTGCTTTTCTTCAAGGCCTGCAACAAGTCCCTATATTCATCAATTAACTGATGAATATCTCCTTTAGATTCAGACCCACCCACATCACTTGATGCAGATGTATCTGATTCTGACTCAGTACTATAAATTGAACTAGAAGAACAACTTTGTACCTTACTTGGTCTAGGCTGATCCTGGTTCTTGTCTCCTTCAGATAAAGCCATCAGTCCCTTGCACTGATGGTCCTCATGCTCATAAATTGAGTTCATTAGCTGCATGAACTCATCTTCTTCCTCTTCAGCAAATAATCAAATGTAGGCTTCAGCTTCTGATTCTGTTTCTGAAGATGACTGATCTGTCAGACTCTTATCTTTCTCAGTAATAAAGGACTTTTCCTTTTTTTCTCTTAACCTGAGTCTTCTTTTTGTCAGCTGACTCCTTCCTCTTTTCAGGACAGTCAGCCACTACATGTCCCTGTCTATTGCAGCAATAGCACACAATCTTTGAGGATGTAGCTTTGCTTGGCTTGGACCTTCTTCTGTCATTCCTGGATGACTTTCTCTTCTGATAGTAGTCATCTTTTGGCTGAGAAGTGGAAGGCTTAGACCTCCACTGCTTCTTCTTCAGAAATTTTTGAAAATGCCTAGTAAAAGCAGCAAAGTCTTCATCACTTTCACTGCTATCTGAATTCTTGCTATCTAAATTATCTGTGACAGCCTCAGCAATTATTTGAGGTGGAGATGGAGACTTGCTTATATACTTCTTAGTGGCTTCAGTCTTGAAGGCCGCAAACTTTTCCTTGTGCTCCACTCTAGTATTCTTCTCTTCCTCCTTCCTAGACATTAACTGCATCTCATAAGATAACAGTTTTCCAAACAAAGTTGGAGGAGGTATATCAGCAAGTTTGACCACTTCCCTAATGACACAAATCTTGGTGTCCTAGTCCTTATTCAGGGATCTTAAGAACTTGTCATTCAGCTCATAGTTACTGAAGTCTCTTCCATAGGACATCAACTCATTAACAATTCTATAGAACTTCTTGTAACATTCTGTAATACTATCAGACTTTCCTTTTCTGAAGCTTTCATATTACTGATTTAACATTGACTTCCTATCTTGTCTTACTCCCTCTGAGCCCTCCATATAGACTATTAATGTGTCCCACATTTCTTTAGAGGTTTTACAATGAATTAAGTTCTGAAATGTTGCATCATCAATGACACTAACAATTATATTCTGGGCTCTCTTGTCCATAGTGGCCAGAATGATTTCATCTTTAGTCATTTCAGAGAAATCCTTGGGAGTTTTCTGATTTGCATCCAGAATGGATATCTTCATTGACACATAAGGGCCTTCTTTGACTGTAATATATATCCTTGGGTCAGAAGCTTCCATACATAGTCTAACCCTCTCTTTCCATATGCCAAATATCTCTTTTCTACATATTGGCAATTTCATGGACCCCAGCTCTTTGTGATTCTCACTAGAACCCATTTTCTTGATTCTTGTTTGGTCTGAATCTGCCTACAGGATCTTACTCAGACTGTTAAGTCCCTTTTTGAGTAACCTGCCTCTGATACCACTTGAAAGAAATAGTGCCTAACCACCTAGAGGGGGGGGGGGGTGAATAGGTGTACTTTTTCTTTTTTTATTTTAAGGCAGACAAACTGTTTTGTACTTTAAGCAGCAAATGCAAATTCTACAGCTATCACAACACAGCAACCACAGAAACAAACATTCACAGAGTGCACACAGTGTTTATAGTGGTTCCCCAAGGTCTGGGTACATCCACTTTCCCCCTTCGTCTATCTAGTAGTGTACTAGATACGGCCTAACTTCTGCACTTCTCCTCAGATCCTCAGATCTTACAGCTCAGAACCCCAAACAGGTTCCTACAACTCAGAGTGTCCCCACTCCTACAACTCAGGCACAAAGCCCTACCACTCAGTCTTCAACAAGACCTACACTCAGGCTAAACAGCCCTACCTCAGCCTTCAACAAGTCCTACACTCAGAGAATTGATTCTCCTACACTCAGGCTCAAAAGCCCTACCTCATCCTTTATAAATTTAGGCTTACAACTCAAATCCCTTAGGATCCTACAAAAAGATAATAAAAAGTTTTTAGATCACCACTCAGTTTGAGAGAATGAAGAGGGCAACCTTCTTGATCAGTTCTTGATAGCACTGATTCCTGAGATCAACTTTGGCTTTGCTTTCTTCAAGGCTTCTTGAGTCTGAACTCAGTAAAGATGATCTTCTTGAAGTAGACCGGCTGGCAACTTCCTTCTTAGGATGGAGAATTAAATCTGGATCCTACTTTGCAGTCTGGTTCAGAACCTGCTTCTTAAGAGATTTGATTAACAAGTCTCTTTCTTGACTTCAATTACTGGAGTTCTCTCTCTCCAAGTAAATCTGAAGTTTCTTCAAAATACTGATTTACAGTTTTCTCTCGATCTGTATTGATCTTCTTAATCTTCTGATTGATTCTTTTTATTGATTGATTCTTTTCTGTTGAAGGAGAAAGGCCTTTATATAGTCTTCCTCCAAGGTAACCGGCTGATCCGGTTTCTAACGAACTTCTGACAGCTCTGACAGTTGCAGTAGACCGGCTGAAATGGCAGCTGTCAAGTCATCCAGTCACTTCTTGAAATCACTGTCTCTATCTAAAAGTGTCGAGACTGTTCTTCATTATGTGTCGACACAAATAGACCAAGCGTCGACACAGGTGGACTAAGTGTCGACACTTGCCTTGATGGTGTCGACACAACTCCTTCTGTTGTTGTAATAGCTTCTCGACACTGCTTCTATTGAATGTGTCGACACTGATTGAGTGTGTCGACACAAGTACTTCTTCTTTAGAACTTAGTTGAATTCTGCTGTGTGTCGACACATCTCCTTTGTGTCGACACAACTTCTTTTGTTGTTGATACTAGCTGAGTGTCGACACATCTCCTTTGTGTCGACACAACTTCTTCTGTTGTTGATACTAGCTGAGTGTCGACATATCTCCTTTGTGTCGACACAAGTACTTCTTTACTTTAACTGTGTTGAAACTTGCTGTGTGTCGACACAAGTCCTGTATGTCGACACAGTTGATGTCGATAATGCCTTCAGTGTGTTGACACAGCTTCCTGGTGTCGACACCTTGGATGTCGACTAAGCTTCTCTGGGTGTCGACACTGGCTCTAAGTGTCGACATGATATATGTTGAGTATTCTTCATAGTGTGTCGACACTGCCTGTATATGTCGAAACTTTTCTTCTGGTGTCGACTCTGCCTTTCCTGGTGTCGACACAAATACTCCAAGTGTCGACACAGCTTCTCTAGGTGTCGACACAAGCCTTCATAAGTGTCGACACTGCATCTCTAGGTGTCGACACATGGACTTAGAAACTTTTCTGCATTTCCTGCAATTACTTAACCTGCACATATAAACTCAAAGCACATCAAATACACCTTGATGTATATCATTGAGTAGGGTGAGGCTTCTTCAAATCTGGTACACATTTTCTAGCGTACCCAACAGGTTTCAACAGCATGTACCTCATAACATCAGAAAGAAGAGGTGAGTCATCCATCCATGTTTTATCTTCTCCAGTCGCCATGAGACATCGGGCAGGTTTAGCCCCAGTCAACCCTGCCTCTTTTAACAAGTCAAGAGCATACTTCCATTCAGAGAGGACAAGAGAATCGGGCTTCCGAGAAATTTCTAACCCCAGAAAGTATTTTGGAGAGCCCATATCCTTTGTAACTAGGTGTTGTCGAAGAAACTTCTTTGTCAAGATTATCCCAGCTTGGTCATCTCTAGTAAGAAGAATATCATACACATATACTGCAAGTATCACTAGACCCAGAGAAGTTTTACGAGTAAATAGGGAGTGATCAGCAGAACTTCTCGTAAAACCTACGGCCGCCACAATCCCGCTAAACTTATCAAACCAAGCGCGAGGACTTTGTTTTAGGCCATAGATAGCCTTCGTGAGCTGGAAAACCTGTGTCTCCCCATGAGCAACATACCCTAGAGGTTGCTCCATGTAGACATCTTCCTGAAGATCCCCATAAAGAAAGGCATTCTTGACATCCAGTTGTGAAATGGACCAATCCCTGTTGACAGCTACAGAGAGAAGGACCCTAATAGTATTGAGACGAGCAACTGGAGAGAAAGTGTCAAAGTAATCACTGTCATAAGTTTGGGTAAATCCCTTGGCAACAAGCTGAGCCTTGTAACGATCCACACAGCCATCGGTGAGGAACTTCACCACAAAAACCCAGCGGCAACCAACAACATCTCTGCCGAAAGGAGGAGGAACCAGGGTCCAGGTACCCCGTTCAGTGAGAGTAACAATCTCTTCATCCATAGCAGCCTTCCAATGTGGAATGGTAAGGGCCTCCTAATAGGAATGAGGGGTGGAAGTGGAAGAGATAGCCATCGCAAACTTCCTAGGAACAGGTGTTAGGCGATCATAGGAAACAACAACAGCAAGAGGATGCTTGGTACATGCCCGAACCCCTTTGCGAAGGGCAATGGGGAGGTCCGGGTTAGTAGGTTCCTCAGTATTCAGAGCATCCGTGGTGGAGAGCTGGCCCGAGAGGAGAGAGCGACGACAGCGAAGAGGAGGTAGATTGCGAAGGTGAGGAGGGAGGAGAAGACGATGGAGATGGTGGAGGAGGAAATATCTCTAGAGGAGGGGATGGGCTGTAGGGAAGAGGAATAGGAAGACTGGAGGCCACAGGGACAGGAGAGGAGTCATTAGAAAATATGAAGCATTCTCGAAGAAGGTAACGTCCGCGGAGACGAACTACTTGCGAAGAATGGGGTCAAAACAACAGTAGACTTTATAAGTGACAAAGTAGCCCCGAAAGACACATTTGGTAGAGCGAGGGGAGAGTTTATCACGGGTAGCGGAGGGAGCATGGACAAAGGTTGTGCACCCAAAGATACGTAGAGGGAGAGGAAAGGGATCCTTTCCTGGATAGAGAATGGAGAAAGGGGTTTGACCATGGAGAACGGTGGAGGGAATATGATAGATGTGATAGTAAGAGATGAGTACAACATAGCTCCAGTAGGAGTGAGGGACATGCATTTGCTTTAACAGGGTGCGAGCGACATCAAGGAGGTGACGATTTTTGCATTCCGCCACTCCATTTTGTTGTGAGGTGTAAACACAACTTGTTTGATAAATAATTCCATGTTGCATAAAAAAGGAGGAAAAAACTTGACTAACATACTCTTTAGCATCATCAGAGCGTAAGACTTTAATAGAAACATAAAACTGATTTTTAATTAGGTGATAAAATGATGTCCATAGATCAAAAAGTTCAGAGCATTCGCGTAAGAGATACACCCAAGTATATCGAGAGAAATCATCAATAAAAGTAACAAAATAAGAGCTACCCAGACAAATGGTGAGGGTAGGAGCAGGATCCAGATGTCGGAGTGAACAAGATCAAACAGACGAGAAGAACCACGAACTTGCTTCGGTGGGAAGGAGGAACAGTGATGCTTGCCAAGCTGACAGGAATTGCAGTTGAGAGGAGAACTGTCTGGAGGGAGGTGAGGCAGAAGCTGATGAAGAAGCCGTAGAGGAGGATGCCCAAGGCGAAGATGCCATTGTAAGAGATCAGTAGAGGAGGAGAAGAAGGCTGACAGAGTAGAAACGTTGTCAAGGAAGTAGAGGCCGCCACTCTCAGTCCCAGTAGCAATCGTCCGTTGCGAGCTCGGATCCTGAAAAGAGTAAGAAGTGGGAGTAAATGTGATGGAGAATTGAAGTTGCTTGCATAAAGATGTAACCAACAATAAATTGTAGGGAAACTTGGGCATATAGAGAGTGTCGGCCAAGCAAAGAGACAGAGTGACATGAACAACTCCCGTCCCATGAACCGGGGAGGGAGAGCAGTCTGCAACAAGAACCAGGGGAAACCAATCATGTGTTTCAAGTAGAGAAAAGGATTGCAGATTGCCCGTCATGTGATTAGTTGCACCAGAGTCGATGAACCATTTACCTTGAGTAACCACATGAGCACTACCTGAGGAAGTGACCACCGAATCGGACGGCTTGGAAGAGGAGGTGGAAGAGTCACCGGAAGGGAGAAGATATGGATGTTTCATCCAGCATCGATGCACAAGATGCCTGTGCGGCCACAGTGAGAGCAGAGGAAGCGCGAAGAACTTAGACCACCGGAGTGGTGGTTGCAACTACCAGATCCACTCCATTGAGTCTGGTGAGCATATTGTTCTGGTGGAGAAGAAGACAAAAGGGGACGCTGAAGGAGAGATGTAACCGCAAC
Organism: Platanthera guangdongensis; assembly: GCA_039583875.1. Taxonomy (NCBI): domain Eukaryota; kingdom Viridiplantae; phylum Streptophyta; class Magnoliopsida; order Asparagales; family Orchidaceae; genus Platanthera; species Platanthera guangdongensis. The sequence goes on from CM077150.1 coordinate 263,371,910, forward strand.
AATGGGTGCATCAGTTGTATCCAAGTTGGGAGAGTCCGCTTCACCTAACATTTATTGGCGGATCATGTCGTAGGAATCAGGTAGCCGTAAGAGGTAGCACACAACAAGAAGTTCTTGGAAGTGCTTGTGCTGTTCGGCTAGATCCGTAGAGAAGGGACGATGTTGAAGAATCTCAGCCCCAAGAGCTTGGACCTGTTGAGAAGCGATAGCAGGAGACATAAAAAGACGGGTAAAGAGGTCTGCATACAAAGTATAGATGCGGGACGTCTGAGCCCCCTTCGAGTATAGAGCAGCAAGATGAAGCAATGCCTTCTTGACCGTCTCATCATGACGGTTGATAGGAAGGCACTCATCGGAAAGACTGTTAGCGAGCCAAGTGCGGACAAGCGCATCGCTAGCATCCTAATCGTCAAACTCAGCGGAAGTGGGGGGAGGAGGGTCATCAATAAGGTGGTGGCGTTTGCATTGTGAGCAAAGGAGGAAGGTGAATGAGACGCTCCAATCCGGGTAGTTGGAACCAACAAGCTTTGAGATGGTGCCAAGATTCCTAGAAGGAATGGGAGGAGGAGTCGGAGTTGCCACAGGAGTAGCGGTGGTGGTAGAAGATCCAAAAGGAGCCATGGAGGAAGCCGCGCGGGTAGAGAGAAGAGAGAAAGGTCGTGCGGAAAGAAAGAAGTCAAAGCGGATAACAGACCGCGCGGGCTGAGAGAAGGCCGCAGAGGACACAAGGAAAGGTCCAGCAGTGGACAGATCAAGAGACCACAGCAAACAAGAAAGGAAATCGAGGCAGACACAAGGAGAGAAGTCGCGCGGGAAGAGAGCAAGCCACGCGAATAAGAGACCAAGAATTCACGAAAGCAGGCCGCGGAGAGAGAGCGAGAAGAAGGCCGCACAAACAAAATGCAACGACAAAGGAGGAAAGACCGCGCGAACAAGCGACAAGGAGGAGATCAAGTTGCGCAGAAAAAGGAAGGCACTGAATCAGGCGGACAATATCGCATCCTCTGATACCATGTGCGAACAAGAAAAAGAGAGTCCGGAAAGTGGACAAACTGAAATTTATATATTCCAAAAAAGGTGTGTATTACATGGTAGAGCCTCCTTTTTATAGACTGGAGGAGATGTGAGAGATTACAAATAAACAATGTGGGACTAAAGAATAACATGTACAAGCGGTTTAACATAAATACAAACCGACCAAGCCGCACGGTTTGATGAATGGGAAAACCGCCCGGCAACCACCAGAGGGAGACACCAAGCCACCACAATAGTCCGCCAAGCCGCCCAGCCTCCAAGGCGCCAGGGACAGACAGACCGCCAGAGCACCAACAGCAACAGAACATCAGCCAAACCGCTGGAGAGAAACCAAAAGACCGCATGGACTGCAATCTTCCATAGTCAGACCGCCAGACCGCCCGGTCTCTATTCTGCAACAGTTCTGAGATGACCCAAATTTCAAGTCAATACCCTTAGTCAATTAAACGTTATTAAGGATATAGATACTATCCTACTCTAAGTACCAGCCCCACAAGAACTACCTATAGGGAGCTACATTCCTCCAAATGACCTGATTTCAATTTTTAATTAAAGTAAACTAAAAGGGCTACCTTTTTCATGTTGGGAACCTTTTTATGGTTCAGTGCCTAAGGGTCTTACTTTTGTAGTTCAAAAATGTGTAATAAGGGGTAAACATAATATATTATATATAACATTTTATATATTAAAAATAATGAAGGGCTGTGATTCTATCTTCAAGATCCAGTCAAGGGACTGGATTTGGCCAACCATGAGCAGTTTTTAGAGCCATTTTCCGGTGATCTAGCCCCCTCCCCGGCTGGAGATCCCCCCCCCCCCCCACACACACTCACCTTCGTTGAGGTGGTGGCTATCGCCAGTGGCGGCACATCTGCCAGATAGGTGGTTGTCGGCGAATCCGAGAGGAAGCCCAAACCTTATTTTTTCCATGGATTTCAAAATTGGAATCGACTCAATTGAGCTCAACCAAACGTCCTATTGATCTAAGAAACTAGCACAAGGGGAGAAGAGGAGAAGCATGCCTGATTTTGGGCTTGTATGCGGCTACTCCGGCGGGTGGCCATGGTTTTTGGTATTTTCCAGTGAACCTCTCCTGATCTCGATTCTCCACTGAAAGTTTTGATGTATGAGTCGATTTCGACTGCTCGAGGCCTTCTGAAGGTGATGAAAGGGTCGAATTGAGCTTTGGAGACCTCTATATAGGAGATCCAAGTTTTGGGTGTTATGTTCATGTCCATTAAAGGCCCTCCTTGATGGTGGCCGGCCTATAACTGTTGGAAACTCCTCTTCATTAGGGGAGATGAAAGGAGGGGTTAGGGAAGAAGAAGGGAGTGCCACTTGGCCTCCCTCCATTATTCCCCCTCCAAATGAAACTTCCCTCCTAATTATCCTTATTAAATCCCTTAATTAAAATAATAAATAGATTAAATAAATCTGAAAATTTAGTGGGCCTAGGATGGGCCTTGGGCAAAGACTTAGCCCACTTGAATTGGCATGTGCTCTCATTTAGCCTTTAGGGTTAATTTGACCATGGTTGGCCTTGGAGTTGACTTTGGTCAACTTGATGGGTTGACTGGTCCAAGGTTTGTGTCTTGAGTCCCTTGACACTGCCCAATGTTGATTGGGTCATGGTGATGCCCCAATTGGGCTCACTTTGCCAAATAGTATGATTCGACCTAAATATGGCCAAGTTTGACTTTGGTCAAATTAGTCAACTTGGTGACCCCATGATGGGGCTCTTGGGTCCACTTGTCCCCTAATGACGTTACAAGGCTAGGGGTGGGATCAACTTTAGGTTTTGCGGCCAATAAGACCTCTTAGGGGAAGGTTTGACCTATATTGACCTAAGGTTGACTTTGGTCAATTCGGCCCACCAGATTAACCTAGCCTTGAGTCCATCACTCAGTTGCCTCTCTCTTATGGTTAGGGAAGTGTTAGTGAGCTTATGTTGAGGTGGTGAGTTCATGTGAGTGGGAATTGACCTAGGTTTACTTGTGCACATTGGGGGTGCACTTAGTCATTTCCCTAAGCTCAAACTGAGCATGGGGCACATTAGGGCCTCCATGCACCACTCAAGCCCTAACCCTAAATTTAGGGGGTCTGGAAGTGTGGGGAATGTTACACAATGGAGGTGACTTCGTTTCGAATGAGTTCTCTAACTTCTACAAGAAGCACGAAATCCGGAGAGGGCTTTCTTGTGCACATACTTCACAATAAAATGGAATAGCAGTGCAAAAGATCTGTCATCTGATGGAGACCTGCAAGTGTTGGCTTCATGGCAAAGGCATTCCTAGGTGCGTATAGGCATAAGGGATGGCTTGCACAGCATACGTCATCAATCAGATGACTTTGAGTCTGATCAATATGAAGTCTCCTTATGAGCTGATGTTTAAGGAGAAGCCCAACATTGAACACCTTTGAGTTTTTGGGTCAAAATGCTACAAACATGTCCCAAATGCTCTCAGGACTAAGCTGGATATGGAGGAAAAGAAACTTGTCTTTGCTGCCTATGATGAGAGGAAGAAGGGATGGAAGTGCATTAATCTTTCCACGAAGAAGTTCGTCGTTTACAAAGATGTTATCTTCGACGAACTGACATCGTATGGAGGTAGCTCTTCTCTGGAACTACAGGAAAGTAATTCAGACGGTATGCAAGGGGAAGCTGCTAAGAATCTTCTGGTGGAGCTTCATGTGTCACTAGGTGCTCTAGGTGTTTCTAGCACCGGGGCGGAGGCTTCTGGTTTAGGAAGCAGTGGGGCGATGATCCAAGTATGCCCGAGATCGGAGCTGGTTAAGAAGAAGCAATAGAGGTGGTCAACCATTCTCAGGTCCTTCGGAGGTCGAAGAGGACCATCAAACCACCAGCTCGGTACAACGAATGGAATATGGTGAGTTTCGTCTCCTATTTCATCGTAGGCCCTTTGGACAAGCGAGAGACTTCTAGTTTTGAAGACTCCACTGGAGTCAAGGAGTGAGATGATGTCATGGATGAGGAGATGACAGCCCTCAGAATAATGAGACTTGGGACCTTGTTCCCAAGGTCGATGGTGTTACTCCTGTGACGTGCAAGTGGGTGTACAAGATAAAGAAGAAGGAGGATATCTTCACAATGCCGCTATCAAAGGGACCATTTGAACGGTCACGAGGACTGCTTGGGCTGGTTTCCACTTCTCACTTGAATGGAGAGTGTTGAAATTATTGAAGTGTGAAGTGGTGCTAGTCGGGCGGACTGAATGGGTCGTCCGCACAGACCGCAGAGATCGCGCGTACTAAGCAAATTGCCTTGACAGATAGCTTAATCGGACAACTGGTTTGGGCTGTGGTTCTTCTCTAGCGGTCTAGACCAGCAAGCACCCTGGTAGAGTAACCGGGCGGATATGATTGGTATCCGCGGGTAGTGGCAGACTCCTTTGGATACGCCAAGTTCGGCAGGCTCTGGCTCGCAAGAAGACAGGCAGATATAGAGGCCTGGTTGATCAGACTACACGGACTGGAGATGCGGACTCATCTGGAGTTTGTCGAGTCTGGCTTATTGCGAATTCTTCTAAAGCTCACGAGATTGGCATGGTCTTGTGCCTTTGATCTGGTTCTCTGGTGGAGTGGTTTGGTGGAGACCGCGGAGATCGCCGGTTAGCGCGGTCTGGTTCTTGTATCTGCTGGTGTTGTGTTACACCAAGGATTGCTGGTGGTTTGGACTGGTCACGATTTATACCAAGTCTAGTTGTGCTCAGTCTGAGAATTAACACGGGTAGCGTGGACTACTTATCTGTCCTCCAAGTTCGGCACCTTGGCTGAGCCGGGTTTGTTCTCTGGTCGCGGGCTCGAAGTGTGCGGACTAGAGCAGTGTCTGCGGGGTGCTACAAACTCATTGCTATATTCGCAGTATCTGCAGGTGTGGCAGACTGGTCCTGGTTCTGTCCTTGATGGTGGTGTTCAAGGCGAATAGGTTTTCTATCCGGTCTTGTTGGTGCGCCCTTGGCGTACTGGCTTATTTAGCGTTGTCATGGTGCGACCTTGACGAACTAGCTTTGTGTCCGCACTATGCGGATAGGTCTTGTGCTTGCTGCGAGAAGGGTAGTGATACTGTCGGTTAGGGAGGTGACCATACTCCTCTCTGTGCCTATAAATTAGACCACCTGTCACATCATAAAATGAACGAATGAACAGTAAGTGATCTCGGGTTGTTTGCAGCAGGTCGCAGCTTGTGACCAGGACGTCTTCTCATCGGTATTCTTTCTCCGTTCAATAAGGTTGTCTGTCAGTTGGTGGTCTGCTTGTTCAGTTCGTCAGTAGTTGTTCGTCGTTATCTAGCGGCTAGACGACCTCGCATTTAGGCGGCTTGCAGATTGCGGATAGAGTTTCTTCAGCTTGCAATAACGCGGTGTCCGCGCAGTTAATTTTCGGTTTGAAGACTTAGCAGTCTTAGCGAACTTCCTTGTGCAGTTCAGTAGTAGCGGCGGTTACAGAATCTATCTGCCCGACTTGTTTTTAGCTTGTATGTTTTTACTTCCATCAGGTACATTGGCATATCATATCGCGCCATGTATGTCTCGCATTGTAAAGAAGATTAATTGTACAAGATTTGCTTGTTCCTTCATTTGCATCTAGTTTATTTGACTTGGTTTGGTTGAGTGTTCTGCGACCCGGTTTCCATTTTCCGCTTTTCATAAATTTTAGGCAAGTAATCTCCTTACTCACCCAACCAAAGCAGCATGCATCTAAGTAGACCACATAATCTAGGAAACTAACAAGCACTCAAACTTACTTGAGCATCTCAACGAGTACTCTTTACATCCAATCCTAAAAATCTAGCGAGTATTGCCTCATGCAAGCAAGAAAGAAACAGACAAACAAAAACAATGTTCCATTCTATTTATGTTAATAGTGAACCATCAAATTCTAAAAAAACGTAATATGCAGTGCAACCTGCATAAGTGGCTATTATAATCTGTTGAAATTTGTGAAGTAAAAGTGGGTGATGGAGCAGGTTGGGCGGTTTAGGCGGCCTAAGTTTGCGGTCTGGGCGGATTGGTGTGCGGCCTAGGTGGTCTGTGGCCACAAAAATCTTGGCGACTTGGGTGTCTAGTGGAGCGGCCTGAGCGGACTGTGTATGGTGGTATGTTGGCGGTGCTCAGCTTGGTCTGCGACCTTGCAGTTAGCCAGTTCTTGGGGTAACCGGGTGGATTGGAGTTTGAATCTGCTGTATTGTGGCGGACTCGGATTGGAGTCCGCCTGCTTCTACGACCTGGCTTGTCGCCAGTGGTTTGCGTGTTTGAAGTTGTTCAGCGGACTGTGCGGACTGGGTTCAAGTCCGGACAGTTGGTCGCTGGCTTAGCAGCTGTGCGAGTAGGAGCTTGCGGGCTCTGTCTTGCTCTGGTGGAGCGTTGACAATCTGCCTTAAGATTTGGCGAACTGGGGCCTTGTCCGCCGAGCTCGCTCCAAGCTCTTGTTGGTTTACTGGACTTGGTCACACTCTGTGATAAGTCCAGGTTGTCCGCAGTGTCGTTAGAGTCTGCTGTTGACAGGGCGGTCTGCTTGTGGTCGTGGACTTGTGCGGCGGACTGATGTTGTATGGGCTGTGTCCATTTGCAGTAGAGTGGCAGACTGGAGCTGTGTTTGTGGGCTATGGGGGTTATTGCCTTGTCCGCATAGTGTGGGCGGACTGGCGCGGAGTCCGCCTGGTGGTGGACACCTTTGTCTTGGCTCCTGGCGGGTTTGTTGAAATCTGGCTGTCCTTGCGGACTCAGTGGACGGGGCTTTGCTAGCTGTGGGCTGGGGTGGTGACTCTATTCATTAGGGCGGTGACCACACTCCTCACCCTGCCTATAAATAGACCCCGTTGGCACGTCTACAATAACTGAGTGAACAGTAAATTGAGGCTTGGTTAATTGTTGCGGTCTGGATTTTCCTGTCCGTGCGGGTTGAGTAGAGTTAACTGATTACTGTTAGCAGGTTGCGCAGCTAGCACTGTGGAGCCAGGAGTTTAGCTTTGACTTCGGTCAGATTCAGTGAAGTTTGGGTTACAATCGGCGGTCTCAGCAGGTTGCTTCTGCGGCTTGTCAGTTTTCTCTGCTTCAGCATTTCCAAGTTCAATAACCTATTCACCGGACTCAGGCGGGTAGGCGGTCTGTTCTTCAGTTCAGCAGCAGCTTGTAGCAGTCAGCGAATAACGGTGTGTCTGCGCGACCTCGCGGTCTCGGCGGACTCCGTGTTCCATTCGTCTTCTAGCAGCAGCAGTTCGGGTGGCCTCAACGACTTTGGCGTACTAGGCGGTCTCGGCAATCTCCAGTTCTGCCCACCCGATTTGATTTCGTTCTTTATTTTCCTGTATACTGGCGAAATCATGTCTCGCCATGTATACCTCGCCCTGTAAAGAAGTTAATAAATATATGATCTGTTTGTGTCTTCTACTTGCATTTGGTGTTTGAGTTTGCTTTCCTGGTTTCCGCATGATCAAGGTGTGATCTTGATAGTTCTGAGAATATAAATTTGGTGTCACGCTATCTCGCTGACCACTTTGAGAAAATTCAACATAATCAATTTTTATTAGTGAAAAAAGAGAATGCATCACATGCCCCTTTTGACTCAGTTTTCTAATCCCTCTGTAATCTATAATTAAAAAAATAGTGTTCCAATAATAATTTGTTAATTGTTGTATGTTTGGTAACAACTCTGTGAAAAAAATTAAGAATAAAGCTACAAGAGGTCGCAAGAATACTTAACCACAATCAAAGTCAAGTAGAAATAAGTAACAACAGAAGTGCAAGAGTCCCCGATTGGAATTAAAAAAAACTCATTAACAAAGTGAGGTATAAATTGCGAGACATGATTCACAATGTAACCAAAGAAAACGGAAAACTGCAGTAAGATGCTAACCGTACGGACAATAAACTGTAACCGCACAAGTCGTCAACCTGCAGGCTGAGTCCGCCAAGACCGCTGAAGTCGCATAACTGCAAATAGCCGCACAGACGTGTGCTTATTGAAAACTGAAGGACTTGAACAAAACACGATGAGAGACCGAACGAACTGCTCTATTTAATCAAGTCAGAGAAGGAAAAAAAAATTCTTAGAGATAGAAAGTTTGAATTTGATAACCTATTTGCTGAAAATATCAAACTGAAAAATGATTTAGACTTAGCTAATGAACAAATCATTTCACTAAAAACTGAATTGTGTGAGGCAAAACAACTTGAGAAATCTCTCAATGGGAGAAGCCTTAAGCTGATGGACATCACAAGTACAGTCAATGCCAGATTAAATGGCAAGCTGGGCTTAGGTGCTTCATCAAGCTTACCCCCCATATTAAAGAAAAATATTCTTTCAACACCAATTAAATTTATCTCTGAAAAAGGCAAAGAGAAAATGGGAGAGACTACACAACCAAATGTCTCTCAGAAATCTGTAGATAAGAAGAAAAAGAATAAGAATCAAAATAAAACCATGTTCAACAGATTTTGACGAAATGTATATAGTTCGTTGAACCCAGATCGACGATCTATGAACGCCAATTATAACGATAATAAGTCGTCTTACTGCGATCGACGAACTGTATATGGTTCTTCGAGCAGCGATCGACGAACTTGGGGCATAGAAAATGATTATGTTCATTCTTTGAGCAGAGTTCGACGAACTCATCCCTATTCATTGAACGCAAATCGACAAACTTATAATAATTCGTCGAACCCATTCAGGTTTAATAAAAACAATAACTCTATTAGAAACTTCAATTAATTCAGAGAATCTACTAATCATTTTACTCAATGGGAAATACCACCTAGAAGATATCATCCCTTAGGATATAAAAAAACAACCAGAATTTTCTGTTTTTTCCAGATTCTCTTATCAAAAGAAACAAGGACCCAAGATAACCTGGGTTAAGAACATATAATTCCTTTCTATACAGGTGAAAGACTGTTCAGTCTTTAAACAACAATGGTATCTGGACAGTGAATACTCAAAGCATATGACTGGCTGTAAGGACAATCTAACAAACTACAAGTCCAAGCTAGGTCCAAAGGTGATCTTTGTTGACTCCAACTATGGCCAAACTAAAGGCTATGGAGATGTCAAAGTTGGGGCAGTCACCTTCAGGAAAGTTGCCTATGTAAGTTGCTTAAAGCATAACCTAATATCCATAAGTCAATTATGTGATGAAGGTTATCGGGTATCATTTAACTCATCTTCCTGTATTATTTTTTGTAAAGAAAACAAACCTGTTTTAACTGGACTTAGACAAGGCAACATATATGTAGTAAATTTTCAATCAGCTGGTTCAGAACTTTATTTATTTAATCAGGTTAGCAATCAAAATGAACTTTGACATAAGAGATTAGGACATGTAAATCTTAAAAATATTGCTAAGTTATCTAGGGACAACTTTGTTAGAGGATTGCCTTCTGTCCCCTACAAGAAGGAAGGCCTTTACAGGGCTTGTCAGTTAGGCAATCAAATTAAAAATAGCTTTAAATCTGTAAATAAAAGTGACTCACCTAGGATATTGTACTTACTACATATGGACCTTTTTGGCCTATTGCTGTACAAAGCCTACGAGGGAAATCTTATACTTTGATGATTATAGATGACTTCTCAAGATTCACTTGGGTGTTCTTTCTGAGATCTAAGTCAGATAACTTCAAGGTTCTTACAGATTTTCTCAAGAACATATAGATTGAGTACTCTACTTTAGTTGCATTGATCAGAAGTGATCATGGTATTGAGTTTGAGTATCTTCTTATGCAAGAGTTCTGTAATAAGGAATGTATCAGGCACTGCTTCTTAGCACCTAGAACTCCTCAACAAAATGGGGTTGCTAAAAGAAAAAATAGAACCCTAGTTGAATCTGCAGGCACATTACTTGCAGATGCTTACATGCCCCTATCTGTTTGGATAGAGGCTGTGAGCACAGCAAACTATGTACTGAACAGAAGTCTGATACACAAGCTTAAGAATAAGACTCCTTATGAGTTACTTAAAGGGAAGAAATCTAAAATCACCTATTTTAAAGTATTTTGATGCTTATGTTATATTCACAATAATGACAAGAAATACACTAGAAAGTTTGAAACAAAAGTTGCAGAGGGAATTTTTTTAGAATATTCCCAAGTCAGCAAAGCTTATAAGGTGTTTCATAAATCCACTTTAAAAATTGAGAAATCTGTTAATGTTACATTTGATGAGGCTAACATGTTTTATAAGTAGAAAGAAGTTTCTACTAGTAATATTTTGCAGGTACCTCACTTGTGTGAGAGATTGGATTATCTAAACCTCACCCAAGAAGTTCCATCACATCCTTCTCCATAAGTTGAAGAAGAAAGTGAAGAAAAAAGTTTGGAAGTTGCTGAACTTCCTCCAACAGCTAATATAATTCCACAAGAGGAATTAATTCCACAAGCTGTTCCTCAACCAAATCCTCCCACTGATCTTGTCACACTTAGAGATCACCCTATATCTCAAGTGATTGGAGACATTTCAGTTGGTGTGCAAACAAGGCATCGACTCAATAATGATGTGATGCATACTTGTTTCATTTCTCAACTTGAGCCCCACTCTATCAAAGATGTAGAGTAAGATGCCAACTGGATCATTGCAATACAAGAGGAGCTCAATTAGTTTGAGAGGTGCAGAGTTTGGGATTTGGTTCCTAGACCCAAAGACTATCCAGTCCTTGGAACCAAATGGGTCTTTAGAAACAAATTGGATGCTGAAGGAAATATTATAAGGAATAAAGCAAGGCAAGTAGCTCAAGGCTATTCATAGGAAGTGTATCAGATGGATGTAAAAAGTGCTTTCCTAAATGGAGAATTAAAAGAGGAAGTGTATGTGGAGCAAGCACCTGATTTTATCTTTCCAACTCATCCTTCTTATGTCTTTAGATTTCATAAAGCTCTCTATGGTTTAAAGCAAGCTCCAAGAGCTTGGTATGAGATCTTAGCTAGCTTTCTTTTGGAGCATAAGTTTTCTAGGGGCATAGTAGATAGGACTCTTTTTATTAGGCTTCATAAAAATAAAATTTTGTTAGTTCAAATATATGTAGATGATATTATTTTTGGCTTAACTGATCCCAAACTATGCAAAAGATTTTCTGATCTAATGCATTCAAAGTTTGAGATGAGTAGCATGGGTGAACTTTCATACTTACTTGGTCTCCAAGTGAAGCAATCACCTGATGGTATCTTCATCTCCCAATCCAAGTATGCTAAGGAGCTTATTAAAAGGTTTGGGATGTGTGATGCCTCAATAATGAAAACACCTATGGCTGCTAATGCTGTGATTGATTCTGATGAACATGGCAAGCCTGTTGATCAGAAAACTTATAGGGCTATTGTTGGGTTTCTATTATATGTCACAGCAAGTAGGCCTCACATAATGTTTGCTACATATATTTGTGCTAGATTCCAAGTGAACCCTAAAGAATCTCACTATATTTTATTAAAAAGGATTTTGAGATATATAAAGGGTTGTCCAAATCTAGGACTTCTATATCTATCATAGTCAAAAATTGATTTAAGTGGATTTTCTGATGCTGACTATGTTGGATGTAGGGTGGATAGGAAGAGCACATCAGGAACTTGCCAGTTTCTTGGTGATATGCTTGTATCCTGGTTTTGTAAGAAGCAAACCCTTGTGTCCACATCAACTACTGAAGCTGAATACATAGCTACAGGCAGCTGCTGTTCACAGATCTTGTGGATACAAAATCAAATTCTGGATTATGGTCTCAACTTAAATAATTCAACTATATTTTGTGATAGTACAAGTACAATATCTATTGCACAAAATCCAGTGCATCATAGTAGGACCAAACATATAGAAATTAGACATCACTTCATTAGAGATTATGTAGACAAAAAGAAAATTAATATTGTCTTTATCTCTACTGATTTACAAAGAGAAGACATCTTCACCAAGTCATTGGATGAGATGAAACATCTGTTCTTCTTAAATCAGCTAGGTGTGATAAATGGGGAAGATTCAACTTACTTTTTGTCTATGGTCGATGATTGGCACAGTTCGTCGAACGGAGATCGACGACCTGTGAACTCTTCGTGAAGAGTTCGTCGAACGGAGATCGACAAACACTTCTTAGTGAAACAGATTTCATCAAACGGAGATCGATGATTGCTGCTTCAGTGAGTACCTTGTCGAACGGCGATCGACGATTTATTCTCGTTCTTCAGACTGAGATCGACGAACTCATTTATTAATAAAATATTTCGTCGAACTCAGATCGAAGATTTTGTTTTCATTGGAATAAGATCATCTTTTCATCTTCTAAAAACCTTATTACTAGGTTTTTTGACAAAATCTATTCCGCACTTTCAGTTCTTTTTGCACTTGATCGTTGTTTCTTTCTTTGCAGGAAAACCTCCATGGCGATTCCAGCGGTCGTTCTCTCCGCAATGAAATTTGATGCATTCTTTGACATCGATTTGGAATCATTCAGTCACACTTATCAAGTCTTCCAGGATATACTGAAATTGTAAGAGGAGCCACATTTACAGAAGTTCATGACAACACGAATCAAACTTCTAGTGCTCAAGATCAAGAAATGGGTTTATTCATCCTCGTCTCCTGACGCCCAAACCCTCATCGACACCATTGCAGGACAACAGGTCACTCTCACTCCTGCAATTTTGTCTGAAATTTTTGGTTTTATTAATGGAGAATGTGATATAGAGATGAATAGTGATGAATTTTCCAATATGCTGACTGTGACGGGTCACTCCACTAGAAACGCGAGCAAGCTATTGAAGAAGGACATATCTGTTGAATATAAGTTCCTTGCTGATATTGTTGGTAAAGTCTTATTGGGCAAGCACTGTAACATCCCATTTCCAATTAGACCCCTAAGAATGGTTTTGGCCATGACTAGATTATGACAAACCCTAGGAAGCCAGTAATGAGTCAAGAGATAGGGGACAGAAAGGTGGGGGATCACCATGGTCTGCAAATAGTAGAACTCTGAACCATGGTTTAGGATGACCATGGGCTACACCTTGACCCCAAGACCCTACCACAACACCCCTAATACCTTGGGAGGCCCATTAGAGCCATAAGGACCCATTGGGGTCAAACAAAGAGGCTCAATTGACCAAGGTCAACCCTAGCCCTAAATGGGTCAAACTAGCCTACTTAGGGTCAATTGACCTACTCCTAGCCTAGAGGACCCCACCTATGCCCTCCTAACCTTAAAGTGAGGTCAATGGGTCACTAAGGACACATTGGGGTCAGCCCTAGAGGCCAGGTTGACCCAAGTCAACTCAAGCTCCTAATCTGGTCAAAGTACCCTTACTAAGGGTATGTGACCTCCAAAGTGCAGGGTAACCCTACATAACCCTTCCTAGACCTTAGGGGAGGCCAATGGGTCACCAAGGACCCATTGGGGTCAACTCAAATGGTCATGTTGACCAAGGTCAACTCTATTCTAGAGTTAGGTCAAATTAGCCTAAATGATTCAACCCAAGCTCAACCCCTTTTTCCTTTTAAGTTAACCACAACATAATGAAATATTATGGGTGGAAAGGGCTGCCAATAGGCTGGGGAGTCAGCATGGTCAGTTTTGGTGACTAGGAAAGAGAGAGAAAGCTTCATCCCACACTAATGGAGGAGAGAGAAAAGGGGAAAGAGTGTTGAAGGAGGAGATTGGCCAAGGAAAGGCCAATGGTCCCCATTGATGGCAGCATTCATCTCCTCCAGTGAAGGGGAGGAGTTTCCAGCCGTTTTCCTGGCTGTCAAGGGGTAGTTACAGCCTCCACCATCATGGCCGAAACAAGCCTTTAATGGCCATGATGGCCATGGCAGTTTCTTCCATTCTTCTCCCCCTCTGATGATTTAAACACCACCAGTGAGCTTGGGGGAGAATTTCCCAATCCTTAACTGAAGAAATCCGGCGAGTTTACTGGGAGATTGCAGAAATCCGATCGGCGGCGCCACCACCATGTCAACCCGCAGATCCGCTCGTCTCCAGGCCGCCAACAAGGTCCTCCTCCTCCTCTTTTCTCATGGACAGATCTTAGGTTTCATTAGGGCCGAGGTTCGGGCTCAATTGAGCCCGATCCAATTCAGAAAATTCATGGCTTTCGGCCGAGAAATTTCTTGGTTGGATCGCCGGAATCCGCCCCTCCGGCGGCTGTGCCGCCGTCTGGCGATAGCCACCACCTCAACGGAGGTGATGGTGGCGGTGGCCGGCCGGGGAAGGGACTGGGTGGCCGGCGGCAGACGTTTGAAGTCGGCACAGGAAGGAGCAATCCTGGCCGTTGGCTCATCGGGGACGATGACCTCGCGCCGTTGATCTGCGCCAAGATTCGCGCGGCATCAATCAGATACTTAGGATTTAAATGAATATTATTCCATTTCTGTCACATTTGATGTATTTAATGTATTTAATTGTTAAAAATACTTAGGGACCCTGAATGGAAATCTGCCCAACATGAAAATTGTAGCTTAGGGTGTCTAGTTTGTAGCAAAAATTGTTTGGACCCTTTTGGGCCACTGGTTAGACCAGGGTACCCTTTTTGGTAGGACCTATACCTAGACCTAAACAGAAATTATTTTTGGTGCCCACACTTCATTCCTTGTCCAAACAAGTTGAAATTTGGGCAGTGAGAAGGTCTTAGTCATATCTAGAACCTGTCCAAAATTTAGAATTTTTGGAGAACATTTTTCTATAGTTTTTAGAACAATTTAATAAATCATGATTAATTTAATTATGTGACCTAATTAATTTAAAACTCCCCCAAATTTTGGTGGGTGGTCTTAGATGTCATGATAGGTATAGGGTTAAAACTTTAGCTCATTTGGAGATGTTTAGGATAGGTAATTTACCCACCCTATATATGACCCTATAAGGGTATTTTGGTCAAAAACCACTATTTGATGGTTGAGTGGCCAAATTCCCTCATCAGAGGCTGAAATTTTGGCCACTGATATACTTTGACTTGTTACACTCACTTATGAAGTTTGGAGTGGTTTGGACTAGGGTAGCCCTAGAATTTTAGGGTAGGCCCTTTAGGGTAAATTTCTAGGGTTTGAGGAATTTGGGGTCAAAAGACCTTGGATGGGCTTAAAACTTGGGACAGATGTCCATAGGGTTACTATGGTCCTGTGGTTAAAATTTTAGGGCATTTGGAAGACTTTAAACCCCTTAAATCTATAACCCTAGTTTAGGGCACTAGCTTTGATATCATAAGTTCTAATACCAAAACCTTCTGAAAAGGGCTGAGTTTTTGAATGGGTAGTTGTTTAGGGTATTTACATCTCTGGAAATTTTATAATAAATTTTGGATGAATAGGTTTGGTACTTTATTCACAAAGTCATGTTTTACAATTTCCACTTAGGAATTGTTGGAGATAAATATACTTGATTAAATCTGATGAAACTTAGCAAAGGGGCTTGTAATAATGGTACCCATCTCTGTAAATTCTTATGAAATTTTTGAAGAATTATATTTAGTAGTTGCTTCTTTAATTATTTAATTCTATGGAACATTGGTAAATTTAATAATGACATTTAGATGGTCTGAAAAATTTTAATTTCTTCATCATGATGTTTCTAGTTCCTTATGAAGCCCTAGTAATTTTTACATAATTATTGGAGACATATATGTGGCACTTCCTTCATTATATTTGATCTTGGGAATTATTTTCAATAAATCTTTTAGAGGTCAAGAACTATATGGAAAATTATGAAAATTGGCAACCAATAATATTTCTCTGTTATTTAGTGGATAAAAATTTTAGGAGGCCATTACCTGAGCAAATCTTATGGTTCATGTTCAAATTGACTGTGGCCTAGCTGTTGAGGAAAATTCAATAAATAGTAGATTAATTAGGAAAAATATAATTTTCTGAATTTAGACTATATTTATCATAATAGACCTCTGGTAAAATTTGTAGAGTTATTGGAAGAGAATTTAGAGTATCACCTATTGAGTACATCATGTAGCTTAAGTGGTCTGCATATAGCAAAAACTGCAGGATTTCATTTGGATGTGAATTAGGGCACGTATAATGGGGTCTTACAAGTGGTATCAGAGGAAACCTCGATCGACAAGTAACAGTACACAACCTCTGGTCCACCCCCGCGCGAGCTTAGTTTGCGGACAAACTAGCAGCGGAAGCAGTGGTGAGACCCTAAGGAGGAATCACTTGTAAAATAGTCCACTTTGCATATAATTGAGCTGATTACCCACTAATATAGTTTGTTTCGCAGCCTCCAGCTCAGCCCACACCACAAGGCGGGGCCCAGCGGACTCCGGACGTTGCACCACCTCCCCCGGTCCCTACTCCTTTCCTACAGTCGGAGGTGGGACAGACGTTGACAGCCATTTTGGATGCTTTCAGGGCTCAACAGGTTCTGGCTCCGCAGCCAAACCCGAGCGTCAACTGGCTGAGTATCTTTCGAGGACTCGCTCCCCCATCCTACTGTGGGACTGAGTCTGCCGTCCGGACAGAGGAGTGGCTAGATATCATGTACGAGATGTTGACTGGAATCAAGTGCCCGTGGGAGGAAAGGGTGCCCTTGGTCGTGTCTTGCTTGGAATCTCATGCTAAGAGGTGGTGGAAGACTTCCCTAGATACGATTTTTGCTGACAGGACGGCTGCAGAGATAGCTTGGGAGGAATTCAAGGGCGCTCTATTGGAGCACTTTGTTCCGCAATCAGCCAGAGATGAGCTGGAGGACAGGTTTTTTGCAGTTGAGGCAAGGGAGCAAGACGGTGGTGGAGTACCACCGAGAGTTTGATCATTTAGCCCGGTTTGCAGACTCATATCAGTTGGACGAAGCTGGGTATACGAAAAGGTTCTACAAGGGCCTGCGGGAGGAGCTGAGGGAGTCCTTACTATTTGTATCTGACGGGCCCATCCCCCGGATTTTGGAGATGGCGAAAAGAATCGAGGCGGATTGGCTTACTACTCGGGGCCGGAAGCGGCCAAATGAAGACCAGAGCCGGGGAGCCCGAAATGATCAGCGGCGGGGTCGCATCACAGATGGAAGAAGGGTAGAAGACCAGCCTCATCAGGAGGCGAGACAGGAGATAGGAAGACCAGTGTTGATGGCTCCACCACCAGTTCAGAGGCGGGACGAACAGAGACCCGGGGGAATGGCGTATCAACCGCCAGTGTGCTTCGATTGTCACCAGGTGGGGCACATTAGGAGGAACTGTCCCATGGGGAGGGCACCCCCACCAGCACCACAGGCTGCCCCACCAGCACCATACTTCGGAGGCCGGGGCCGTGGCCGAGGACGTGGATACCCAGGTGGCGATCGCAGACCGGAAAGGGAGCAGGCGTATGCCTTGGATCTGGCACAGCCTCGAAACCCGGAGCAAGTCATAACAGGTATGACAAGAGTTCTTTTTAAATCATTTAAATAAAAATTCCATTATCTCTGCTGTAAATTTCTAGAACTTCTCAAAAAAAAAAAAAGATTAAATAGGAAGAAACTAGTTACAGAATCCTAAGACGTTTAACCGATCCAGGTATAGTCTTCGTCAGCGGCAAACCCGCCTACACATTGTTCGACACGGGTGCTTCGCACTCGTTCGTATCAGAGGCTTTCGTGGAAGGGCTAGAAGGCGTAGAACGGTTCACAGGCCTGACGAGGAGGGTGCGTTTACCTGATGGATCGGAACTATTCACCTCTGCCCACTGCAACATGGAGGCGGAGATTTGCGGGAAGCCATTCGAAGTGGCGGCAACGATTCTTAGAATGCCAATCTTCGAGTTGATCCTGGGCATGACATGGTTGCACTGGAACCATGCCCAGATTGATTGCCAAGCAAAGAAGATCACAGTGAGGCATGGAGACTCGTTTATTGTCATCGAAGGTATAAGATCCGCCTCTTGTGTGCTTTTATCTTCAGTACAGGCCGTTAAGGCCCATCTACAGGGGGAGGAGGTTTACCAGATTCTGTTTGAGATAGAGGAGGCCAAGGGGGCCATGACAGACATCCCAGTGGTGCGGGACTTCGTCGACGTCTTCCCAGAGAAATTGCCAGGACTACCTCCGTGTCGAGAGCAGGATTTTCAGATAGAGTTAGTGCCCGGAGCCAGGCCGGCATCTAGGGCCCCTTACCGGATGGCCCCGAAGGAGTTGGCGGAGTTCCGGAGTCACCTGCAGGAACTTGTAGAGGCAGGGTTCGTCCGGCCAAGTTCTTCACCGTGGGGAGCCCCGGTGCTGTTTGTCAAGAAGAAGGACGGAAGTCTCCGCCTGTGCATAGACTATCGAGCGCTGAATAGACTCACGGTTCGGAATACCTACCCACTCCCACGAATCGATGAGTTGTTCGACCAGCTGGAGGGAGCACATTTCTTCTCGAAACTTGACTTAAGGTCAGGCTATTATCAGCTGCGGATCCGAGAAGAGAACATTCCGAAGACCGCTTTCAGTAGCCGATACGGACTGTTCGAGTTCACAGTGATGCCGTTCGGGCTCACGAATGCACCATCAGCATTTACGAGCCTTATGAACAGGGTGTTCAAGGAATATTTGGACGTATTCGTCATCATCTTTATTGACGACATCCTTGTCTACTCAAAGACGGAAGGGGAGCACGCACGACACCTGACCTTGACATTGGAGAGGTTACGGGAGCATCAGCTGTACGCAAAAATCAGCAAATGCCAGTTTTGGCTAAAGGAGGTGGCCTTCTTGGGCCATATCGTCAGTGGGGCTGGGTTGGCGGTAGACCCGACCAAGATTCGGGCCATTCAGGATTGGCCACCATTGAAGACGGCGACAGATGTACGGAGCTTCTTAGGACTTGCCGGGTACTACCGGAAGTTTGTAGAGGGATTCTCCCGGATCGCGCTCCCTCTTACGACTCTGACGAAGAAGGAATCCCCTTTTATTTGGACACCACAGTGCGAGGCAGCCTTCGTGGAGCTGAAGAGTCGGCTCACTTCGGCTCCCATCCTCGCTATTCCGTCAGGAAGGGAGGGATTCCAGGTGTATACCGACGCCTCCTACCAAGGGATGGGTGTCGTTCTGATGCAGAACGGGCATGTGATAGCTTATGCCTCTCGACAGTTGAAGATCCACGAGAAAAATTACCCGGTCCACGATCTGGAGATGGCGCGGTAATCTTCGCCTTGAAGATTTGGCGGCACTATCTGTACGGGGTTCATTGCGACATCTTCTCCGACCACCAGAACCTGAGATACGTGGACACGCAAAAAGACCTCAACATCAGACAAAGGCGTTGGGTGGAGTTCCTGACAGATTATGAGTATACTATGCACTACCACCCCGGGAAGGCGAACGTGGTGGCGGATGCGTTGAGCCGGAGAGGAGATGCTTCAGGGAAGGGACCTCAGCTTATGTCTATGGAGCTGGTCCGGTCTTTCAGGGACATGCAGATATCCCTAGTATCCGAGGACGATCCAGAATTATACATGGAGTATCTGGCGTCGATGATCGCTATTGATGATATCCGGGACCGCATCAGGGAAGGGCAGAAGACAGATCCTCGGACGGAACCGATATTTCGAACCTTGGAGGAGGGTTCGCCGGGGGATTATACCTTGAAGGATGGGCTATTGTACTTCAGAGGAAGGATTTATATACCCGCAGGAGGTCAGATCCGGGAGGATATCATGGAGGAAGCACATTGCAGTAGGTATTCGATACACCCGGGAATCACCAAGATGATGGCCGATCTGAAGAGGATGATGTTCTGGCCAGGAATGAAGAGGGATATTACGCACTTCGTGACCCATTGCGAAGCCTGCCAGTTGGTGAAGGCGGAATGCAGAAACCCCGCGGGATTGTTGCAACCTCTTCCAGTGCCAGAATGGAAGCTTGAGGATATTGCGATGGATTTTATTCATGGTCTCCCCCGATCACGAACGGGGAATGATTCGATATGGGTCATCGTAGATCGATTGACGAAGGTGGCTAGATTTATACCAGTCAGGAAGGACGATTCAGTGGGGGTTCTGGTTCGGAAGTTTGTGGAGCAGTACATCCGCTATCATGGAGTACCCAGGACGATCGTGTCAGATCGGGACGGTCGGTTTACATCCAGGGAATGGTGGTCGGTTCAGGCATACTTGGGCACTCGACTGACTTTTAGCACCGCCTTCCACCCTCAGACGGATGGGCAGACAGAGCGCACAAACCGGACACTGGAAGACCTGCTACGTCTATGCATCCTAGACCGAGGAGAGCCTTGGGAAAAGATGTTACCGATGGTGGAATTCTCGTACAACAACAGTCATCAGGCCAGCATAGGCATGGCCCCCTACGAGGCTCTATATGGACGGAAATGTAGAACCCCACTCTCTTGGATTCAGGACGAGGACCCGAAGGCTTTGGGATCGGATTTTGTTGAAGACACCGAGGCTCAGGTGAGGTTGATCAGGGACAGGATGTTAGAGGCACAGAGCAGGCAGGCCAAGTATTATGACACCCGCCATCGTCAGGTGGAATTTCAGGTCGGGGACCGTGTGTTTTTGAAGATCCGGCCTATGCATGGAGTTTCTCGGATGCGTGGCCGAAGGAAGAAGCTCAGTCCTAGATACATGGGCCCTTACAGGATCCTGGAGCGGATAGGGGTCCTGGCTTACAGGCTGGAGTTGCCACCAGAGCTGGCAGCTCTGCATGATGTTTTCCACATATCCTCGCTGAGAAGGGCTCTACTACGCCCGGAGCAGCGGATTACGACCACCGAAGGGCCGGTAGCTTCAGACCGATCTGTTCACTTGGAGCCGGTGCGGATCGATGATAAAGGAGTACGGATCCTGCGACGCAAAAAGATTCCCTTAGTCAAGGTTCTGTGGAGGAACCACGGCCAAGAGGAGCATACTTGGGAGCCGCAGGATCTGATGCAACAGAAACATCCAGAGCTATTCAGTCAGGTATACCTCTCAGACCCCTCAAGATGTTAATTTATTCTCCTGCTTTAATTTACTAAGGGCTGCTCTAGGCAGATAGAGGCTTATCTTTTGTTTATTGGGGGCTTATCCTTGTTTATTGGGATCTTGGTCTGTCGATTGGGTGAAATGGACATAAATCTCGGTTTCCCTTTAAACCAATTTTAGCAAACAAGCCGACATGCTGGGATGTTACAAGATTCTTTTCTTCGGTAGTAAGTCCCGTAGACTCAACTTGATTTCGGGGACGAAATCTTTGTTTTATTTATTGGGATTTGTAACATCCCATTTCCAATTAGACCCCTAAGAATGGTTTTGGCCATGACTAGATTATGACAAACCCTAGGAAGCCAGTAATGAGTCAAGAGATAGGGGACAGAAAGGTGGGGGATCACCATGGTCTGCAAATAGTAGAACTCTGAACCATGGTTTAGGATGACCATGGGCTACACCTTGACCCCAAGACCCTACCACAACACCCTAATACCTTGGGAGGCCCATTAGAGCCATAAGGACCCATTGGGGTCAAACAAAGAGGCTCAATTGACAAGGTCAACCCTAGCCCTAAATGGGTCAAACTAGCCTACTTAGGGTCAATTGACCTACTCCTAGCCTAGAGGACCCCACCTATGCCCTCCTAACCTTAAAGTGAGGTCAATGGGTCACTAAGGACACATTGGGGTCAGCCCTAGAGGCCAGGTTGACCCAAGTCAACTCAAGCTCCTAATCTGGTCAAAGTACCCTTACTAAGGGTATGTGACCTCCAAAGTGCAGGGTAACCCTACATAACCCTTCCTAGACCTTAGGGGAGGCCAATGGGTCACCAAGGACCCATTGGGGTCAACTCAAATGGTCATGTTGACCAAGGTCAACTCTATTCTAGAGTTAGGTCAAATTAGCCTAAATGAGTCAACCCAAGCTCAACCCCTTTTTCCTTTTAAGTTAACCACAACATAATGAAATATTATGGGTGGAAAGGGCTGCCAATAGGCTGGGGAGTCAGCATGGTCAGTTTTGGTGACTAGGAAAGAGAGAGAAAGCTTCATCCCACACTAATGGAGGAGAGAGAAAAGGGGAAAGAGTGTTGAAGGAGGAGATTGGCCAAGGAAAGGCCAATGGTCCCCATTGATGGCAGCATTCATCTCCTCCAGTGAAGGGGAGGAGTTTCCAGCCGTTTTCCTGGCTGTCAAGGGGTAGTTACAGCCTCCACCATCATGGCCGAAACAAGCCTTTAATGGCCATGATGGTCATGGCAGTTTCTTCCATTCTTCTCCCCCTCTGATGATTTAAACACCACCAGTGAGCTTGGGGGAGAATTTCCCAATCCTTAACTGAAGAAATCCGGCGAGTTTACTGGGAGATTGCAGAAATCCGATCGGCGGCGCCACCACCATGTCAACCCGCAGATCCGCTCGTCTCCAGGCCGCCAACAAGGTCCTCCTCCTCCTCTTTTCTCATGGACAGATCTTAGGTTTCATTAGGGCCGAGGTTCGGGCTCAATTGAGCCCGATCCAATTCAGAAAATTCATGGCTTTCGGCCGAGAAATTTCTTGGTTGGATCGCCGGAATCCGCCCCTCCGGCGGCTGTGCCGCCGTCTGGCGATAGCCACCACCTCAACGGAGGTGATGGTGGCGGTGGCCGGCCGGGGAAGGGACTGGGTGGCCGGCGGCAGACGTTTGAAGTCGGCACAGGAAGGAGCAATCCTGGCCGTTGGCTCATCGGGGACGATGACCTCGCGCCGTTGATCTGCGCCAAGATTCGCGCGGCATCAATCAGATACTTAGGATTTAAATGAATATTATTCCATTTCTGTCACATTTGATGTATTTAATGTATTTAATTGTTAAAAATACTTAGGGACCCTGAATGGAAATCTGCCCAACATGAAAATTGTAGCTTAGGGTGTCTAGTTTGTAGCAAAAATTGTTTGGACCCTTTTGGGCCACTGGTTAGACCAGGGTACCCTTTTTGGTAGGACCTATACCTAGACCTAAACAGAAATTATTTTTGGTGCCCACACTTCATTCCTTGTCCAAACAAGTTGAAATTTGGGCAGTGAGAAGGTCTTAGTCATATCTAGAACCTGTCCAAAATTTAGAATTTTTGGAGAACATTTTTCTATAGTTTTTAGAACAATTTAATAAATCATGATTAATTTAATTATGTGACCTAATTAATTTAAAACTCCCCCAAATTTTGGTGGGTGGTCTTAGATGTCATGATAGGTATAGGGTTAAAACTTTAGCTCATTTGGAGATGTTTAGGATAGGTAATTTACCCACCCTATATATGACCCTATAAGGGTATTTTGGTCAAAAACCACTATTTGATGGTTGAGTGGCCAAATTCCCTCATCAGAGGCTGAAATTTTGGCCACTGATATACTTTGACTTGTTACACTCACTTATGAAGTTTGGAGTGGTTTGGACTAGGGTAGCCCTAGAATTTTAGGGTAGGCCCTTTAGGGTAAATTTCTAGGGTTTGAGGAATTTGGGGTCAAAAGACCTTGGATGGGCTTGAAACTTGGGACAGATGTCCATAGGGTTACTATGGTCCTGTGGTTAAAATTTTAGGGCATTTGGAAGACTTTAAACCCCTTAAATCTATAACCCTAGTTTAGGGCACTAGCTTTGATATCATAAGTTCTAATACCAAAACCTTCTGAAAAGGGCTGAGTTTTTGAATGGGTAGTTGTTTAGGGTATTTACATCTCTGGAAATTTTATAATAAATTTTGGATGAATAGGTTTGGTACTTTATTCACAAAGTCATGTTTTACAATTTCCACTTAGGAATTGTTGGAGATAAATATACTTGATTAAATCTGATGAAACTTAGCAAAGGGGCTTGTAATAATGGTACCCATCTCTGTAAATTCTTATGAAATTTTTGAAGAATTATATTTAGTAGTTGCTTCTTTAATTATTTAATTCTATGGAACATTGGTAAATTTAATAATGACATTTAGATGGTCTGAAAAATTTTAATTTCTTCATCATGATGTTTCTAGTTCCTTATGAAGCCCTAGTAATTTTTACATAATTATTGGAGACATATATGTGGCACTTCCTTCATTATATTTGATCTTGGGAATTATTTTCAATAAATCTTTTAGAGGTCAAGAACTATATGGAAAATTATGAAAATTGGCAACCAATAATATTTCTCTGTTATTTAGTGGATAAAAATTTTAGGAGGCCATTACCTGAGCAAATCTTATGGTTCATGTTCAAATTGACTGTGGCCTAGCTGTTGAGGAAAATTCAATAAATAGTAGATTAATTAGGAAAAATATAATTTTCTGAATTTAGACTATATTTATCATAATAGACCTCTGGTAAAATTTGTAGAGTTATTGGAAGAGAATTTAGAGTATCACCTATTGAGTACATCATGTAGCTTAAGTGGTCTGCATATAGCAAAACTGCAGGATTTCATTTGGATGTGAATTAGGGCACGTATAATGGGGTCTTACAAGTGGTATCAGAGGAAACCTCGATCGACAAGTAACAGTACACAACCTCTGGTCCACCCCCGCGCGAGCTTAGTTTGCGGACAAACTAGCAGCGGAAGCAGTGGTGAGACCCTAAGGAGGAATCACTTGTAAAATAGTCCACTTTGCATATAATTGAGCTGATTACCCACTAATATAGTTTGTTTCGCAGCCTCCAGCTCAGCCCACACCACAAGGCGGGCCCAGCGGACTCCGGACGTTGCACCACCTCCCCCGGTCCCTACTCCTTTCCTACAGTCGGAGGTGGGACAGACGTTGACAGCCATTTTGGATGCTTTCAGGGCTCAACAGGTTCTGGCTCCGCAGCCAAACCCGAGCGTCAACTGGCTGAGTATCTTTCGAGGACTCGCTCCCCCATCCTACTGTGGGACTGAGTCTGCCGTCCGGACAGAGGAGTGGCTAGATATCATGTACGAGATGTTGACTGGAATCAAGTGCCCGTGGGAGGAAAGGGTGCCCTTGGTCGTGTCTTGCTTGGAATCTCATGCTAAGAGGTGGTGGAAGACTTCCCTAGATACGATTTTTGCTGACAGGACGGCTGCAGAGATAGCTTGGGAGGAATTCAAGGGCGCTCTATTGGAGCACTTTGTTCCGCAATCAGCCAGAGATGAGCTGGAGGACAGGTTTTTGCAGTTGAGGCAAGGGAGCAAGACGGTGGTGGAGTACCACCGAGAGTTTGATCATTTAGCCCGGTTTGCAGACTCATATCAGTTGGACGAAGCTGGGTATACGAAAAGGTTCTACAAGGGCCTGCGGGAGGAGCTGAGGGAGTCCTTACTATTTGTATCTGACGGGCCCATCCCCCGGATTTTGGAGATGGCGAAAAGAATCGAGGCGGATTGGCTTACTACTCGGGGCCGGAAGCGGCCAAATGAAGACCAGAGCCGGGGAGCCCGAAATGATCAGCGGCGGGGTCGCATCACAGATGGAAGAAGGGTAGAAGACCAGCCTCATCAGGAGGCGAGACAGGAGATAGGAAGACCAGTGTTGATGGCTCCACCACCAGTTCAGAGGCGGGACGAACAGAGACCCGGGGGAATGGCGTATCAACCGCCAGTGTGCTTCGATTGTCACCAGGTGGGGCACATTAGGAGGAACTGTCCCATGGGGAGGGCACCCCCACCAGCACCACAGGCTGCCCCACCAGCACCATACTTCGGAGGCCGGGGCCGTGGCCGAGGACGTGGATACCCAGGTGGCGATCGCAGACCGGAAAGGGAGCAGGCGTATGCCTTGGATCTGGCACAGCCTCGAAACCCGGAGCAAGTCATAACAGGTATGACAAGAGTTCTTTTTAAATCATTTAAATAAAAATTCCATTATCTCTGCTGTAAATTTCTAGAACTTCTCAAAAAAAAAAAAGATTAAATAGGAAGAAACTAGTTACAGAATCCTAAGACGTTTAACCGATCCAGGTATAGTCTTCGTCAGCGGCAAACCCGCCTACACATTGTTCGACACGGGTGCTTCGCACTCGTTCGTATCAGAGGCTTTCGTGGAAGGGCTAGAAGGCGTAGAACGGTTCACAGGCCTGACGAGGAGGGTGCGTTTACCTGATGGATCGGAACTATTCACCTCTGCCCACTGCAACATGGAGGCGGAGATTGGCGGGAAGCCATTCGAAGTGGCGGCAACGATTCTTAGAATGCCAATCTTCGAGTTGATCCTGGGCATGACATGGTTGCACTGGAACCATGCCCAGATTGATTGCCAAGCAAAGAAGATCACAGTGAGGCATGGAGACTCGTTTATTGTCATCGAAGGTATAAGATCCGCCTCTTGTGTGCTTTTATCTTCAGTACAGGCCGTTAAGGCCCATCTACAGGGGGAGGAGGTTTACCAGATTCTGTTTGAGATAGAGGAGGCCAAGGGGGCCATGACAGACATCCCAGTGGTGCGGGACTTCGTCGACGTCTTCCCAGAGAAATTGCCAGGACTACCTCCGTGTCGAGAGCAGGATTTTCAGATAGAGTTAGTGCCCGGAGCCAGGCCGGCATCTAGGGCCCCTTACCGGATGGCCCCGAAGGAGTTGGCGGAGTTCCGGAGTCACCTGCAGGAACTTGTAGAGGCAGGGTTCGTCCGGCCAAGTTCTTCACCGTGGGGAGCCCCGGTGCTGTTTGTCAAGAAGAAGGACGGAAGTCTCCGCCTGTGCATAGACTATCGAGCGCTGAATAGACTCACGGTTCGGAATACCTACCCACTCCCACGAATCGATGAGTTGTTCGACCAGCTGGAGGGAGCACATTTCTTCTCGAAACTTGACTTAAGGTCAGGCTATTATCAGCTGCGGATCCGAGAAGAGAACATTCCGAAGACCGCTTTCAGTAGCCGATACGGACTGTTCGAGTTCACAGTGATGCCGTTCGGGCTCACGAATGCACCATCAGCATTTACGAGCCTTATGAACAGGGTGTTCAAGGAATATTTGGACGTATTCGTCATCATCTTTATTGACGACATCCTTGTCTACTCAAAGACGGAAGGGGAGCACGCACGACACCTGACCTTGACATTGGAGAGGTTACGGGAGCATCAGCTGTACGCAAAAATCAGCAAATGCCAGTTTTGGCTAAAGGAGGTGGCCTTCTTGGGCCATATCGTCAGTGGGGCTGGGTTGGCGGTAGACCCGACCAAGATTCGGGCCATTCAGGATTGGCCACCATTGAAGACGGCGACAGATGTACGGAGCTTCTTAGGACTTGCCGGGTACTACCGGAAGTTTGTAGAGGGATTCTCCCGGATCGCGCTCCCTCTTACGACTCTGACGAAGAAGGAATCCCCTTTTATTTGGACACCACAGTGCGAGGCAGCCTTCGTGGAGCTGAAGAGTCGGCTCACTTCGGCTCCCATCCTCGCTATTCCGTCAGGAAGGGAGGGATTCCAGGTGTATACCGACGCCTCCTACCAAGGGATGGGTGTCGTTCTGATGCAGAACGGGCATGTGATAGCTTATGCCTCTCGACAGTTGAAGATCCACGAGAAAAATTACCCGGTCCACGATCTGGAGATGGCGCGGTAATCTTCGCCTTGAAGATTTGGCGGCACTATCTGTACGGGGTTCATTGCGACATCTTCTCCGACCACCAGAACCTGAGATACGTGGACACGCAAAAAGACCTCAACATCAGACAAAGGCGTTGGGTGGAGTTCCTGACAGATTATGAGTATACTATGCACTACCACCCCGGGAAGGCGAACGTGGTGGCGGATGCGTTGAGCCGGAGAGGAGATGCTTCAGGGAAGGGACCTCAGCTTATGTCTATGGAGCTGGTCCGGTCTTTCAGGGACATGCAGATATCCCTAGTATCCGAGGACGATCCAGAATTATACATGGAGTATCTGGCGTCGATGATCGCTATTGATGATATCCGGGACCGCATCAGGGAAGGGCAGAAGACAGATCCTCGGACGGAACCGATATTTCGAACCTTGGAGGAGGGTTCGCCGGGGGATTATACCTTGAAGGATGGGCTATTGTACTTCAGAGGAAGGATTTATATACCCGCAGGAGGTCAGATCCGGGAGGATATCATGGAGGAAGCACATTGCAGTAGGTATTCGATACACCCGGGAATCACCAAGATGATGGCCGATCTGAAGAGGATGATGTTCTGGCCAGGAATGAAGAGGGATATTACGCACTTCGTGACCCATTGCGAAGCCTGCCAGTTGGTGAAGGCGGAATGCAGAAACCCCGCGGGATTGTTGCAACCTCTTCCAGTGCCAGAATGGAAGCTTGAGGATATTGCGATGGATTTTATTCATGGTCTCCCCCGATCACGAACGGGGAATGATTCGATATGGGTCATCGTAGATCGATTGACGAAGGTGGCTAGATTTATACCAGTCAGGAAGGACGATTCAGTGGGGGTTCTGGTTCGGAAGTTTGTGGAGCAGTACATCCGCTATCATGGAGTACCCAGGACGATCGTGTCAGATCGGGACGGTCGGTTTACATCCAGGGAATGGTGGTCGGTTCAGGCATACTTGGGCACTCGACTGACTTTTAGCACCGCCTTCCACCCTCAGACGGATGGGCAGACAGAGCGCACAAACCGGACACTGGAAGACCTGCTACGTCTATGCATCCTAGACCGAGGAGAGCCTTGGGAAAAGATGTTACCGATGGTGGAATTCTCGTACAACAACAGTCATCAGGCCAGCATAGGCATGGCCCCTACGAGGCTCTATATGGACGGAAATGTAGAACCCCACTCTCTTGGATTCAGGACGAGGACCCGAAGGCTTTGGGATCGGATTTTGTTGAAGACACCGAGGCTCAGGTGAGGTTGATCAGGGACAGGATGTTAGAGGCACAGAGCAGGCAGGCCAAGTATTATGACACCCGCCATCGTCAGGTGGAATTTCAGGTCGGGGACCGTGTGTTTTTGAAGATCCGGCCTATGCATGGAGTTTCTCGGATGCGTGGCCGAAGGAAGAAGCTCAGTCCTAGATACATGGGCCCTTACAGGATCCTGGAGCGGATAGGGGTCCTGGCTTACAGGCTGGAGTTGCCACCAGAGCTGGCAGCTCTGCATGATGTTTTCCACATATCCTCGCTGAGAAGGGCTCTACTACGCCCGGAGCAGCGGATTACGACCACCGAAGGGCCGGTAGCTTCAGACCGATCTGTTCACTTGGAGCCGGTGCGGATCGATGATAAAGGAGTACGGATCCTGCGACGCAAAAAGATTCCCTTAGTCAAGGTTCTGTGGAGGAACCACGGCCAAGAGGAGCATACTTGGGAGCCGCAGGATCTGATGCAACAGAAACATCCAGAGCTATTCAGTCAGGTATACCTCTCAGACCCCTCAAGATGTTAATTTATTCTCCTGCTTTAATTTACTAAGGGCTGCTCTAGGCAGATAGAGGCTTATCTTTTGTTTATTGGAGGCTTATCCTTGTTTATTGGGATCTTGGTCTGTCGATTGGGCGAAATGGACATAAATCTCGGTTTCCCTTTAAACCAATTTTAGCAAACAAGCCGACATGCTGGGATGTTACAAGATTCTTTTCTTCGGTAGTAAGTCCCGTAGACTCAACTTTGATTTCGGGGACGAAATCTTTGTTTTATTTATTGGGATTTGTAACATCCCATTTCCAATTAGACCCCTAAGAATGGTTTTGGCCATGACTAGATTATGACAAACCCTAGGAAGCCAGTAATGAGTCAAGAGATAGGGGACAGAAAGGTGGGGGATCACCATGGTCTGCAAATAGTAGAACTCTGAACCATGGTTTAGGATGACCATGGGCTACACCTTGACCCCAAGACCCTACCACAACACCCCTAATACCTTGGGAGGCCCATTAGAGCCATAAGGACCCATTGGGGTCAAACAAAGAGGCTCAATTGACAAGGTCAACCCTAGCCCTAAATGGGTCAAACTAGCCTACTTAGGGTCAATTGACCTACTCCTAGCCTAGAGGACCCCACCTATGCCCTCCTAACCTTAAAGTGAGGTCAATGGGTCACTAAGGACACATTGGGGTCAGCCCTAGAGGCCAGGTTGACCCAAGTCAACTCAAGCTCCTAATCTGGTCAAAGTACCCTTACTAAGGGTATGTGACCTCCAAAGTGCAGGGTAACCCTACATAACCCTTCCTAGACCTTAGGGGAGGCCAATGGGTCACCAAGGACCCATTGGGGTCAACTCAAATGGTCATGTTGACCAAGGTCAACTCTATTCTAGAGTTAGGTCAAATTAGCCTAAATGAGTCAACCCAAGCTCAACCCCTTTTTCCTTTTAAGTTAACCACAACATAATGAAATATTATGGGTGGAAAGGGCTGCCAATAGGCTGGGGAGTCAGCATGGTCAGTTTTGGTGACTAGGAAAGAGAGAGAAAGCTTCATCCCACACTAATGGAGGAGAGAGAAAAGGGGAAAGAGTGTTGAAGGAGGAGATTGGCCAAGGAAAGGCCAATGGTCCCCATTGATGGCAGCATTCATCTCCTCCAGTGAAGGGGAGGAGTTTCCAGCCGTTTTCCTGGCTGTCAAGGGGTAGTTACAGCCTCCACCATCATGGCCGAAACAAGCCTTTAATGGCCATGATGGCCATGGCAGTTTCTTCCATTCTTCTCCCCCTCTGATGATTTAAACACCACCAGTGAGCTTGGGGGAGAATTTCTCAATCCTTAACTGAAGAAATCCGGCGAGTTTACTGGGAGATTGCAGAAATCCGATCGGCGGCGCCACCACCATGTCAACCCGCAGATCCGCTCGTCTCCAGGCCGCCAACAAGGTCCTCCTCCTCCTCTTTTCTCATGGACAGATCTTAGGTTTCATTAGGGCCGAGGTTCGGGCTCAATTGAGCCCGATCCAATTCAGAAAATTCATGGCTTTCGGCCGAGAAATTTCTTGGTTGGATCGCCGGAATCCGCCCCTCCGGCGGCTGTGCCGCCGTCTGGCGATAGCCACCACCTCAACGGAGGTGATGGTGGCGGTGGCCGGCCGGGGAAGGGACTGGGTGGCCGGCGGCAGACGTTTGAAGTCGGCACAGGAAGGAGCAATCCTGGCCGTTGGCTCATCGGGGACGATGACCTCGCGCCGTTGATCTGCGCCAAGATTCGCGCGGCATCAATCAGATACTTAGGATTTAAATGAATATTATTCCATTTCTGTCACATTTGATGTATTTAATGTATTTAATTGTTAAAAATACTTAGGGACCCTGAATGGAAATCTGCCCAACATGAAAATTGTAGCTTAGGGTGTCTAGTTTGTAGCAAAAATTGTTTGGACCCTTTTGGGCCACTGGTTAGACCAGGGTACCCTTTTTGGTAGGACCTATACCTAGACCTAAACAGAAATTATTTTTGGTGCCCACACTTCATTCCTTGTCCAAACAAGTTGAAATTTGGGCAGTGAGAAGGTCTTAGTCATATCTAGAACCTGTCCAAAATTTAGAATTTTTGGAGAACATTTTTCTATAGTTTTTAGAACAATTTAATAAATCATGATTAATTTAATTATGTGACCTAATTAATTTAAAACTCCCCCAAATTTTGGTGGGTGGTCTTAGATGTCATGATAGGTATAGGGTTAAAACTTTAGCTCATTTGGAGATGTTTAGGATAGGTAATTTACCCACCCTATATATGACCCTATAAGGGTATTTTGGTCAAAAACCACTATTTGATGGTTGAGTGGCCAAATTCCCTCATCAGAGGCTGAAATTTTGGCCACTGATATACTTTGACTTGTTACACTCACTTATGAAGTTTGGAGTGGTTTGGACTAGGGTAGCCCTAGAATTTTAGGGTAGGCCCTTTAGGGTAAATTTCTATGGTTTGAGGAATTTGGGTCAAAAGACCTTGGATGGGCTTGAAACTTGGGACAGATGTCCATAGGGTTACTATGGTCCTGTGGTTAAAATTTTAGGGCATTTGGAAGATTTTAAACCCCTTAAATCTATAACCCTAGTTTAGGGCACTAGCTTTGATATCATAAGTTCTAATACCAAAACCTTCTGAAAAGGGCTGAGTTTTTGAATGGGTAGTTGTTTAGGGTATTTACATCTCTGGAAATTTTATAATAAATTTTGGATGAATAGGTTTGGTACTTTATTCACAAAGTCATGTTTTACAATTTCCACTTAGGAATTTTTGGAGATAAATATACTTGATTAAATCTGATGAAACTTAGCAAAGGGGCTTGTAATAATGGTACCCATCTCTGTAAATTCTTATGAAATTTTTGAAGAATTATATTTAGTAGTTGCTTCTTTAATTATTTAATTCTATGGAACTTTGGTAAATTTAATAATGACATTTAGATTGTCAGAAAAATTTTAATTTCTTCATCATGATGTTTCTAGTTCCTTATGAAGCCCTAGTAATTTTTACATAATTATTGGAGACATATTTGTGGCACTTCCTTCATTATATTTGATCTTGGGAATTATTTTCAATAAATCTTTTAGAGGTCAAGAACTATATGGAAAATTATGAAAATTGGCAACCAATAATATTTCTCTGTTATTTAGTGGATAAAAATTTTAGGAGGCCATTACCTGAGCAAATCTTATGGTTCATGTTCAAATTGACTGTGGCCTAGCTGTTGAGGAAAATTCAATAAATAGTAGATTAATTAGGAAAAATATAATTTTCTGAATTTAGACTATATTTATCATAATAGACCTCTGGTAAAATTTGTAGAGTTATTGGAGGAGAATTTAGAGTATCACCTATTGAGTACATCATGTAGCTTAAGTGGTCTGCATATAGCAAAACTGCAGGATTTCATTTGGATGTGAATTAGGGCACGTATAATGGGATCTTACAAGCACACTGCACATGACTATATCACAAGGCATCAGTTTCTTGTGATGAGTGCGTTGGTGAATAAAAAATCAGTCAACTGGAGTATTTTTGTTGTTTGATTTGATAAAGAAGAAGAATACTAAAAGAGAAGTTAGTTTTGGATGGGTACTAGGGCTTTTCCTCCAGGAAAAGTGCCCTCAGTTGCTGGTCTCCCAGACCATTTTTATTACTGCTTCAAAGAGATTAACAACAGCCCTCTTTGGAAAATGGGAGAGGACCAGTGTCAAGCCTTCCAGGGCCTCCTCTTCCTCCGGGACCTCTGAGGACACATGGACTGAAACAGTCACTCCCAAACCTGATTTAGAGGATCCAGTCCCTCCTCCTCCTGAAATTCCATCCATAACATCTGTTTCCACCCAGATATCACCTTCTTTCACTCTTATCCCAACACCTACACCATCTCCATCTCCAATCCACACTCCACCACCATCTCCACATCATGATGACATTCCAATTGACATCCCTCCAGTCATCACCACACCTTTCTTACCACCATCTATACCTCCAACTCCATCTACTACCGTCAACATATACACTTCTTGTGGTAACACAACCACATCTTTTCCATCATCATCATCTGACCCCACATCCACCTTCATTTCTATACTAACTCCCACCATCAAATCTCTTATAGAGGCTATCATTGCACCTCTAATTTCTTCCATCAATGCTATCTCTTCTCAACTTGCTACCCCTACTGGTCCTTCCTCATTCAGGAGCCTGGCCTCAGGAATTCCTGATACCAGGCAAGGTGAGATGTTCTATGATGAGGCACCCTCTTCAGCAGCAACAACAGTTTTTGAAGGAGCAGCAGCAGTAACATATATGGATACGGCAGTTACAAAGCTTGTAAATACAGATACAGAGTTGTCAACTTTTCTTGAGACAGATCCTTCAAAGTTTGATATTGAGATTGTAGAGCCTCCGGCTGCATCATTCGTTTTCCTAGCCCCTTCTGTGGACTTAGCTAATTTGTTTAAAGATTTTGATATTCTTTATCATTATCTTCCTATTCCTGAGCAAATTTTTTCAAAGGCTATAGTATGTTATAGTGCCCCTATCAGCTCAGAGATTATAGATCAAACTAGATGCAGTTTTGCAGAACCTTCAGTTTCCCCTTTAGGAGTACAGGATGAGCCAATGGCTTTCTCTCCTCCAACTTTTGGTTGGGCAGAATCTTCTTTTCCAAAAATGGATCATCTTTTTGAGGAAGATATGATTACAGAGGCAGAGGTTTTTACAATGCTAGAAGCTGAAGTTTAAGTTTTAGAGGAAGTTCCAGTTCATAGTGTATCTCTCAGAGAGATCTTGACTGCAGTTCAACTGAAGAGGATTGATGCTTTGTATGACAATCCTGTAAGTGAATCCAATGAAGATGAATCAGATGATTCAGATGATTCAGAGGATACTAAGTCTAAGAAGGAAAGTTTCAGAAAAAGAAGGCAGTTTCTCAGGCAACAATAGGGCAACCACCTAACCCCAAGAATAACATTCCATATTATATCTTGTATAATATTCCTCTAACTCCAACTACTCCCTACTGGATGAAGCTTTCAAAGAATTAGATGAAAGCACAAAAGAATAAGAAGAAGTTTGGATCTGCCCCCACTAAGAAATTCAGAAAGGATCCACCTCCTCCTCCTCCACTTGTTGCAGGTGCTTCAGGTAATCTAGCTTCAAGAACCACATCCTCTCAGCACTCAAGGAATTTTTCTTATCAGAAATATGACAAATCTACCAAGAGTGTCTACAGAAGAAGCAACAGCAACAGTGGCTGGAAGCACTCTTCTAAATTTGAATATAAGGAAAGACCTTACTCTCCACCAGTTCCTTTTGTTGATTCAGAACATGAAAACATTTCTAAAATGGCTAGATTTCAAGAGCTGGTTGAACTTTCTCAGATAAATAAAGCTAAAGAAGAAGACAAAGATGCTTCTCAATATACTAGAATGTCTTCTTACAGAAGAGAAAAATTAAAAAGGTATGACAAAGCTAAACACATTTTTAATGTTGATACTTATATGAGCTTACATCCAGAGGTAGTTGTTTCAAGAGAAACTTCAGGCAATATTATTGGAGCAACTGATATGACTTTGTCTAAAAGAGAAACAGCAAATCCTAACAGGCAGCCATCAGAGAAAGAAAAGTGTTGAAGCCAAGAAAAATCCCAACCTCAGAATTTGGACCAAAACCGCCTAAGGTTACCGGCTCAGAAGTTAGATCAGACGGCTAGGGTGACTAGAATGACGAATATGGTCAAACAGGACCCCAGATATTGCGGCAGAAAGGTCCCACCACGTACCCGGATGCTCGAAAGGAGCAACCACTTCTCAACCAAAGAGACCGAACTGGGTACGAGGGAAGCTAGCTGGCAAACTCGCAAGGTCGCGAGTTGCGCTCTAAGGAAAAGGAATCCAAAGACTTGGCTAGTATCTCGAAAATGAAGCGCGCGAGTATCCTGCCCAAGATTTCAAGTGCCTCACCTTGTACCCCTGGGGTCCTATTTATAGGAAAATCCAAGGAGGGGGGGGAGGGGGGGGGGGGGGGGGGTCATACTTATACCCAACCCCCTGGCGACTAAGCGACTTCCAGAAGAACTCGCACAGGTTGGGCGAGTATCTTGCCTAGTCGTCTACCTAGCAAGTATGCGAGGAGAGCTCGCTTATACTCGCCCAGGCCTTCCGCGATCTTGAATGCTAACTTTGATTTCTGTCTTGTCTTGTTGACATTGACTTCTGGTGACCTGGTTGTGGTAGGACCCATCTTCGACGGATACGGGTTGTACACAATCCTCGCTCTTTCGGAGCGACGTAGGAGCTCGGAAAGAAACATCCAACACTTATTTGGCGAGCTGCTGTGCCGAGTATCTGGGTTGCTTGCCTCTTGTAACTGTCTGCCGATCTCTATAAATTGGGGGGCCTGGTCTTTGTCAGATTTTCAGAACTCGCGCATAATATCGAACGCCGAGAAATTTCTTCATGACAGCCTTACCGCACTAACCGGTGCCCTCGGTTTTGCTAAGCCTAAAAGGCCGCGCGAGGAAGATGCCACCGCTGATTTGCCCCCCTAAAGAAGAAGAAGACCAAGAAACCGAAGAAGAAGCCCGCCTCTGACGCGGTCGACTCGCCACGACCTCCTGGACACGTCGCGACCTCCACTAGCAACCCCGTGCGTTCTGCTAGCACGCAGCAACTGCTCAGCGACCTGGGGATTGACGACATCCCCAATGTCGTCGCTTCTAATGCAGGCCTCCTCGGCTCGCTCGACATCCCGGAACTCGCCACCACTCTAGCCCCGAAAATTGCCTCTACTTTGGTGCCGCAGCAGGTTGAAGTCGTCGACCTGCTAGGTTGTCATGTTGCCGAGATAATCCTTCCTACATTGATAGTCGTTGCCGCTTTTTGCTGACTTTGCTTTGATACTCGCAGATTTCCCACCGGGGGGTGGGGTACTGACGTTGTTCTGAATGTCACCCCACTAAGCTCCTCGCCATTAGTCGCCCTTCCTACCGGGAGACCAGTAAAGACCGCACACGCGGTGCGGATCCATGTCGGCACCAAGAGGACACCTGAGGCCTCGGTTCTTGTGGCGAGCAAGAAACTATCACTAAAGAATCCTCCGCCAAGGAAGGTTCGGCCGGTGAGCCAGGATATTCCGGCGAGTAAGGCCCCATATGTCTCCGCGCGAGATTCTGCGGTGCCCGCGAAGAGTTCTGCACTGCCCGCGGCAAGCTCTTCGCTGCCCCCGCCGAGTTCTTCGCTTCCTCCGCCGCCACCTCTTCCAAATGTCGCCACCATCCCGTAGGTAACTGCATCCTTGCCGTTTCCGCTGCCTCTTGTCGCGCCTTCCCAAGTTGCCACGACGCGACTTCCTCCGCCTCCTCCGCTGAAGAACCCACAGCAACCAGCAAGTTTGTCGCTACCCCTGCCCCCTTCATCACAGCCTGTCGGCAGTAAGCCTATCAAGTCGTGGCCGAGCTACTTCCTGCCGAGAGTTGCGGATGCTGGACAAGGGGGACACGAGCAAGGCAAGGCAGCCGAGCATGCTGGTGGGCCATCTTCAAGCCGACGAGATGAGCCAACTCATGGATCCTCTCCTCACCAATCTAGGTCTCCTCTCCACTGTACACGTCGCTACCAATGTTGCATATGGCGGCTAAGTGCCCTATTTCTAATCAGGCGAATTTCTTTTGCTGACAGATCGGCCGGCGACTTCAGCGGCGGCCTTCATCGACTCCATTGGGTTAATGGACATCGAATATCGCCATGTTGCTGCTCGCGCCTACATGGAGCTGGAGAGCAAGTTCAACCAGTTGGCGATCTGTGAACCTCATTGGCAAATATCATCACTAGAAGTGCGGATGTCGACGATGAAAGAGCTCTGGAGTACTCTAGAGAGCTTTGAAGCCGCTTCCACATGGTAAAGGAGAATGATCGCCAGCTGGCGATTAACAACCATCGCCTGCAGCTTGTCCTCGACGAGCTTACCGGTATTCGCGTGAGTATGAGCACTGTTGGTCGGCTGATGAGGATGGAGGAGCAGTTGTGGCTTGGCGATGAGGCGATGGCGCTGGCGACGGAGCACATTCGGTGGGCGCGCAAGATAGGATGGGCTAGGCGACATCCTCACCCGCCAGAGAGACCTCCAAGGACTTAGGAATTTTTTTCTTTCTTTTATTTGAAGCTCGCCGAGTGCGATTTTATGAACAATTATTGATTGTAATAAGCGAGTTTGAATCTCGCGCTTTTATTAAGTTTGCCCTGTTTGTAATGTTTGTGCGATATCTTGTCTGGAATGTGCCGAGTTTGTTCTGTAGGTTTTGATCATGCTGCGACATGCTTCATCTGCGTCGTGCGACCTACGCAACAGAATCCTCTTACTCGCTTAGAACGCGACTTGGGCCGATACTCGCCGTAATAAAGATATACCCCACCTGGCGCCTATAAATAGAGGGGGTAGGTAGGACATAAGTACATTGTTGCGCTTTTCAACCCCTAGCTTGCGAGTATTTTTTCTTGCTCGCGCGCTGCGGCCTTTCTTTCTTCCTCGTCCTTCTTTCTTCTTCATCTCGCCAATCTTCTTCAGCTCGCCATATTCGCGAAAATGGTTGGAGACGATGTTAGTGCTCGCCGCCAAGCCCATGCAGTCAATTTTGCGGATGCGGCTTTCAAGAAATCGATCACAACAGAGTGCGACTTAGAGAATTTCAGGGAAAGACTCTTGCCTGAGGGATACTCGGCCAGGCTCCCGAGTCGCAGCGAGCGACTAAACACATACATTAAGGGCGCATTGGTCCTCCCCCTCCGCCACTTTGACGCCGGCTTGCGACTTCCACTATGACTGGAGTATTGCGAGATCCTGCGATACTTCGGCATAGTCCCCGCATAGATCAACCCCAATGGCATCGCGATCATCATGGGGTTCCTTTGCTACTTGCGCGAGGAGAGGGTCGCCTTTGACCTTTCAGTCTTTCGCAAGATATTTGCCTTCGCCGCGACTGCCGAGGGCATAGTATACTTCAGTAGCCACGTCTGTACTCTGGTGGGGATGGCGAATAAGGTGCATCGCTGGAGCGAGCTGCTGGTCATCGTTGAAGGCGACTTCACGGGCATCTTGGGAAGGCCGCATCAACCTGCCGACGTCACCTTCCTCCCGTCGATATTTGAGGGCGTCTGCGAGCAACTTGTCGAATCGTTCCGAGGTCGCCGGTTCGATGTTATCTTTTGGAGACTAAATGTCAACACCCTACTGGAGATTCATTCCAAGGAGGGTAAGCTTGGGCGAGAATCACTTTCTATATACTCGTCGTGACATGAGAAGCTCGATACTGATTTACTCGCCATTTCTTGTAGTGTCGTTGGAGCTCCCGGAGAAGCCGCTCCCTCCGGCGAAGGAAGTCGCAACATCGCTTCCTGAGACTAACCCGCCGGCTGATGTCAGCGAGAATAAAATGCTCTCCAAGGGAAAGGGGAAAGCCAGGTCATCGGGCCCTGCGACCAAAAAATAGAAGGTGTCGTCGCCACAACCTGACGACCAGAAATTGCCGCCGCTGGATGCTCGACTCACCCACTTCCATCCCAATTTCAACTTGGGGCAAGGGGCGGTGGATGTCTATGGTCGCCCTTTGGTGACCTGGTCGGCAGACGAGCACCTGGTGACACTGAGCACCAACCTCCCCTCTTGGTCGACGGATTGGGAGGATAAGGGGGAGGCCTTTGCCGTCCTCCATGCGATGTATGGGCGAGGCGATGCCGAGTCGATGCTAAACCTCAGCGAGGAGGAAATCGCTCAGCAAGCATCTTGCTCGCTCGCGCGAGCCGTCGAGCTTAACCATTTCGCGGCGAGGAAGCTGCTGGAGACGAAAAAGGCCCTGATGATCGTCAGCAAGAAGGCGATTGATCTCGGCCTGGAGTCCGTTCGCTGGCGAGAATATGAGGTAAGTCCCCACATGCGTGCGATGATCATGTTGTCAGAATTGGATTCTTTTTTGCTGACTATGTTCATTGTCGCAGGCTTCCGAGATAGAAACCGCCAAGAAACTTTCTGAGTACGAGGCGAAACTTGCCAAGTTTCAGGCTGACTTGGAGGCAGCCCAAATTCGCGCAGCCGAGATGGAATCTTGCCTGGCCATTTTAGAAGCCGGCGCGAGTTCTTTTGCTCCTCAGCCGCAGCCGGAGGATGACCCTCACTATGTCATCTATAGATCTCGCGTCCTGTGGTAGGAAGGTCATCGGTTCACCGCGTGATAGCCTGTGCGGCCGGCAATGTCGTGCTCGCGAGGCTGAGGATCTGTGGGAAACTCGATGAGGGGGAGAAACAGTTCACCGTGGACGAGCTTATCCCCGAGCTGCTCGCCGAGGCAACAACCTCGCCAGATCGCATACCTTCATCATCATCTGGCTCCAGCAGCAGTGGTAGTGGTAGCAGCAGCAGTGGCAGCGGTGGCAGCGGTGGCAGCAGTCAGGAGGAGAGCAAGGAGAGAGGCGAGGAAGAGGATGCTGACATCAGAGATGAGGAATATCAGCCTGATACTGGCGACGATGAGTCCTAGTTGCTCGCCGATATTTGTCATACTCGCGTATAAAAGTTAGCGACATTTTTATAATAGATAACTTTTGTAACTTGTAACATTTTTGAAAAATATATATAAGTCTGAATTACCATGTTGTGGTTTTGTGCTTTCATGTTTGCTTGTTGATGATATTCTCTAGGCTCATAAGCTCGCTTTACCCGTATGTTGACATCATTCATAGTCACGTAATTTATACTCGCACGATCATAGTCGCTCTTCATAGCTCGCATCCCAATAATCGCATGTGTCCTGCACATATACTCGCCACAGCATACTCGCATGCTTGTCGTTTCATACTCACACACTCGCCCATACCTGCTTGCATACTCGCCAGAGTC
This sequence comes from Platanthera guangdongensis, assembly GCA_039583875.1. Classification (NCBI taxonomy): domain Eukaryota; kingdom Viridiplantae; phylum Streptophyta; class Magnoliopsida; order Asparagales; family Orchidaceae; genus Platanthera; species Platanthera guangdongensis. Next base: position 263,412,068 of record CM077150.1, read on the forward strand.
TGCCCGCTCCTGCACGCTTTATTTTACCAAAACCGACATCCTGTGAGGAGCTGAGCCTGATTTGTGGTTGGGAGTAGTCGACACCCAGCAGAAGCCGGGCTAAACTTGGAGTGGGAACTAGTCCCGGGGAGGCAAGTAGTCGGTCTGCAGGAGAGGAGCTCGTATAGAGATCTCGGACTACGACATCACTCCAGCGAGGAACTCGATCTCACTCGAGGAGGTCCTTGGCTAATATGCAGGAGAGAAGCTCGTGCAAGAACTTGGACTTACGACAACCTTCCACTCGAGGACTTGATATGTTGGAGTCGACAGCTCTTAGGAGCCTTGCTCAACTTAGAGTGGCGTACGTCGACTCGGGGAGGCAAGTAGTCGGTCTGTAGGAGAGGAGCTCGTATAGAGGTCTCAGACTACGACATCACTCCTGCGAGGAACCCAGATCGCACTCGAGGAGTTCGTTGGCCAATATGTAGGAGAGGAGCTCATGCGGGGACTTGGACTTACGAGGACCTGCCACTCGAGGACTTGAACATTGTTGGAATCGATAGCTCTAAGGAGCCATGCTCAACTAGAGTGGTGTAGGTCGACTCGGGGAGGCAAGTAGTCGGTCTGCAGGAGAGGAGCTCGTACAGAGGTCTCGGACTACGACATCACTCCAGTGAAGAACTTGGTATCACTCAAGGAGTTCGTTGGCCAATATGCAGGAGAGGAGCTCGTGCAGGGACTTGGACTTACGAGGACCTGCCACTCGAGGACTTGAACATTGTTGGAGTCGACAGATCTCAGGAGCCTTACTCAATTAGAGTGGTATAGGTCGACTCGGGGAGGCAAGTAGTCGGTCTGCAGGAGAGGAGCTCGTACAGAGGTCTCGAACTACGACATCACTCCAGCGAGGAATTTGGTCTAACTCGAGGAGGTCGTTGGCCAATATACATGAGAGGAGCTCGTGCAGGGACTTGGACTTACGTGGACCTGCCACTTGAGGACTTGAACATTGTTGGAGTCGACAGCTCTCAGGATCCTTGCTCAACTTGAGTGGTGTAGGTCGACTTGGGGAGGCAAGTAATCGGTCTGCAGGAGAGGAGCTCGTACAGAGGTTTCGGACTACGGCAGCACTCCAGCGAGAAACTTGGTCTCACTCGAGGAGGTCGTTGGCCAATATGCAGGAGAGAAGCTCATGCAGGGACTTGGACTTACGGCGACCTTCCACTCGAGGACTTGATATGCTGGAGTCGACAGCTCTCAGGAGCCTTGCTCAACTAGAGTCTTGTAGGTCGACTCGGGGAGGCAAGTAGTCAGTCTGCAGGAGAGGAGCTCGTACAGAGGTCTCAGACTATGACATCAATCCAGCGAGGAACATGATCTCACTCGAGGAGGTCGTTGGCCAATATGCAGGAGAGAAGCTCATGCAGGGACTTGGACTTATGTGGACCTGCCACTCGAGGCCTGATGTGTTTTTTGCGCTGCTTCAAGAATTTGAAAATGGATTAAGCGTAGCAATATCTTTGAGGATGAAGAAATCAAAAAGCGAACGATGATCTCACTGACTCGAGTTGGGAGGTTGGCATCCAACCCTGTTCCTAATAGTTCTTCCAGTCGGAGGAGAGATGCAATTGGGGGTAGCTAGGCCGACATGCAAGGGGGGAGCTGGTCTCGTCCATCAATGCAGGGGTCCAGTCTTACAAGACGCTTATATTCTGAGGCATCGTCTCATCGTTCGAATTGGGCTATCTACGAGAAACAGGTCGGAGGCACATTTCCCAATCCCACTGTAGAAATCATTCTCACCTCTGTCATCTAGCTACGAACAAAAATGCACTGGCGAGGGGCAATGTTCTTCCGAGGGTCTTCCAGGACGCACTCGCGACTAACATATTCCCTTGGGCCTATCCTGGCTCTCTGGCTAGTTATCCTGCTTTCAAAAAAATTGAAGGGTCGTTGCTCAAAAGGAACGCTTTGTAAGGTTGATCCTTCCTCAAATCCAAGAGGTTGGAGTCCAAACATGTTCCCGCTAGTTCCTCCAGTCGGAGGAGAGATGCAATCGGGGGTAGCTATGCCGATATACAAGGGGGGAGCTGATCTCGGCCGTCAGTGCAGGGGTCCGGTCTTATAAGGATGCCTATATCCCGAGGCATCGTCACATCGTCCGAACTGGGCTATCCAGGGGGAACAAGCTGACGGCCGACTTCTCAGATCGATCTTGGAGCGACACCTTGGAGTTCCCAGAAAACTTGAGATGAAAAAAGAATGAATAAAAGCAGAATAGTTGTCATTGCATATATGTGAAAGCATGTATAAGTACAACATGAACCGCTGGGGATAGAACCTTTTCAGGGCATACCCGCTCCAAGTACCTCCCAGTCTTTGTCCAACCTGATCCTGAAGATAATAGCCTCTGGTGGCCAAGGCTTCCTGGATAATGAAGGGACCCTCCTAATTTGGATGTAGCTTGCCAACTATTGCTCCTCTTCGTGCGGCGTCCACCTTCTTCATAACCAGATCTCCTACGAGGAAATGCTTCAGGAGGACATTTTTGTCAAAGTGTTTCGCCATGCGCCGTTTGATCTCCTCTTGGCGGATGGAGGCCAAGTCACGATGTTATTCTACGAAATCCAGCGAGAGTCTTTGGGCGTCTTCATTCTCCAAGCGCCATTCTTCGCTGCCATATCCAGCTGCTATGACTCTCGGGCTCCGAACCTCGAACTCCACTGTGATGAGTGCCTCAGACCCGTGGGACAACTTGAAGGGGGTTTCCTCCGTATTCGAGTTTGGAGTTGTTCTCAGAGCCCATAGAACCGAGGGGAGCTATTCTGCACAATTGCCTTTCAAGTTGGTGACTTTCTTCTCAAGGAGGTTGATGATCAGCTTGTTGATGGCTTCAATATATCCGTTGTTGCGAGGTTGATGCACAGAGGCGAATCGAAGATCCTTCCCTAGCTGCTTGCAGAAATCCTCTAACTCCATACTGGCGAACTACGGCCCATTGTCGGTGAAGATGGCGAGAGGAATCCCGAACCTGCATGTGATTTCCCCCCAAATGAAGTTCTTCACAATCTACGACGTGGTCTTGGACAAAGCTTTTGCATCGATCCATTTGGAGAATTAGTCGATCATGACAAGGACGAACTTCCTCTGCCTCTTGCCTGAGGAAAGGGGCCGATCAAGTCCATCCCCCAGATGGCGAAGGGCCATGGAGCAGTGATCGAGCGAAGGTGTTGAGCTGGTTGTAGTTGAAGAGGCGCAAAGAGCTGGCACTAGAGACACTTTTTGGAGAAGGCCCCTGCATCTTTCTGAATGGTGGGCCAGAAGTATCCATGCCTTAGGATCCTTTGCTCAAGAGTGCGAGTCCCTGAGTGACTGCCGCACTCTCCTGAGTGAATCTCCTCCAGGATACTAGGTACTTCAATATCTGACAGGAACCAAGCCAGAGGACCTGAGATGGTCTTGCGATAGAGTTCTCCGTCTTGAAGCAGATAGTATGCGGCTTTATAGCGAAACTTCCTCTATTCTCCTACACTGGAAGGAATCTGACCCGTTGTCAAGAAAGAAATAAACGGATCCCTCTAGGATGCCCTCTGCTCGATCTCCATCATCTCCCCTTCTTTGATGGATGGTCAGAAAAGTTCAGTCACGGTTCTCCTGGCCCGAGGACCGTACTTAGCAAGGTAGTCGGCTTCTGAATTATCCTCTCGGGGTACGTGCTCGACGAAGAAAGACTGAAACCCCCCAATCAGATCTTTCACTTTGATAATGTATCTCTGTAGAATCAGGTCATTCACTTCGAACTCGCCTCTGATCTGGGACGCAACTACCATCTAGTCGGTGAAGGCCCTTATATCTCGAATTGCTAACTTCTTGGCGAGACGCAAGCCGACCACCATAGCTTAGTACTCCGCCTGATTGTTGGTAACTGGGAAGAGGATCTCGACTCCTTGCTCGATCCTGATTCCCTGAAGGCTTACGAGTATGACTCCGGCTCCCACGGAATATCTGCCAGAATCCCCATCCACGAACATCTTCCAGGAGACTGTGCTAGAAGAGCCTTCCTCTCCTTCTACTTCGGCCGAGAAGTCGGCAAGGAAATCTGCCACAGCTTGCGCTTTGATTGCCACCCTTGGGGAGTAAGAAATGTCGAACTCGCTAAGCTCCACTGCCCACTTTGCCAGCCTGGCAGAGTGCTCCACTCCATCCAGGATACTCCGTAGAGGATGATCGGAGACGACCCTGATGGAATGAGCTTGGAAATAAGGATGGAGCCTACGAGCCGAAACCACCAGAGCCAACAACAACTTATCTAGAATAGGGTACCTCTTCTCCACCTATTGTAGCACTCTACTAACATAGTAGATATGTAGCTGACTCTTGCCTTCCTCTCGGACCAAAACCAAGCTAATTGCTTCCGCCCCGACTCCTAGATAGAGAAAGAGATTTCCGTTACCCCGCGGGCCTTGGAGGAGAGGATCTTGGGTTAGTTGTTGCTTGAGCTTTGCGAAGGCCTCCTCGCACTCCGCCGTCCACTCGAACTTTTGATTGCCCCGAAATGTTTTGAAGAGCGGAGAGCACTTCTCCCCTGCCTTGGACAAAAAACGACTGAGGCCTGCCAGCCTTCCAGTGAGCCTCTGAACTTCCTTGCGATCTCTTGGTGACATCATCTCCAAAATGGCCTTCACCTTGTCTGGATTAAGTTCCACCCCCCTAGGAGTGAGGAGGTGACCTAGAAACTTCCCTCTTCCTGCACCGAAGATGCACTTGGCCGGGTTGAGTCGCATCTTGTACTTCCTCAGAGTTGCGAAGGTCTCCAACAGATCTGTTATGTGTTCCGCGACACTTTTACTATTGACAAGGAGGTCATCCACATAAACCTCCAAGTTCCGCCCCTTCTGCTCTTTGAAGATGTGGTCCATCATCCTCTGGTAAGTCGCACCTGCATTATTGAGCCCAAAGGGCATCATCTTGTAGCTGTAGCAGCCATCGCTGGTTATGAAGGAGACATCCCGGCAGTCGGGGGGATGCATCCGGATCTTGTGATATCCTGAAAAAGCATCAAGAAAACTCATCACAGGAAACCCGATGACGAAATCAACTAGCACGTCGATTTGAGGCAATGGGTAGCAATCCTTCGTCCAAGCTTTATTCAACATTGAAAAATCGATGCATAGATGCCAACCCCCTCCGAGCTTCTTCACCATTACAATATTTGAGACCCAGCCTGGATACTGGATCTCCGAGACAAAACCTGTCTCCAGCAGCTTCTCTACCTCCTTCCTAATCGGCTCGGCCAGCATGGCGTCGCTCTTCCTCTGCTTCTGCCAAACTGGGGCCACCCCGGGATCCAGGTTGAGGCGATGACAAGCAACATCGGCGTCCACCCTTGGCATATCGGCGACGCTCCAAGCAAAGACAACAACATTGTCCTGCAGGCAAGCAGCCATCTCTATCTTCCCTCCAAGCGGCAGGGATCCTCCAACCTTCAGCAGTCCTGGCTCTCCTCCTCGAGAGATCACCTCTATCTCCTCTACCTCCTCAGCAGCACACATTCCCTTCTCCTTCTTCAGCAACTCTTCCAGCTTCTCCGCGTCACCCATCCAGCTGATGGTGCTGACGACATTCAAGTAGCATTCCCTGGAGGCCTTGGGATCTCCCCTGATCCTGATCTGAACATCTCCACGGCAGTACTTAAGGCATTGATGTTAAGACGATGGAACAACCCTGAAGTAGTTGATGGGGGGTCGCCTGAAGATGGCGTTGTAACCGCTCAGCGCGTCGACGATGATGAAGCGGCATCGGATTGACGCCCCGACGAGCGTGACCAGCAGCTCCACTGCTCCCTCCACCTCTTTCTTCTCTCCTGAGAAGCCAAAGAGCGGTCCATTTGTTGCCTGGACTCGGGACACTTCCTCCTGAAGCCCGATGAAGGTTCTTTTGAAGATGACATTCACCGAGCTACCGTTGTCTGCGAGGATTCAGTCGACGGTGAAGTCTTCGATGGTGGCTTGAATGACCAATACATCATGGAAGGGGTTTTCATCCCCTAGCATGTCTTCCTCCGAGAACTTGATCTCCTCCATTGGCAGCGGGGTCTGTGCCGTCGAGGAGACGTTCTTACGATAGATCTGGTGGAGACTCCCCTTGCGGGAAGCTCCAAGCCCGGACCCTCCATTGATCACGCCTACATGCCCACCTCCGGGGCCATGTATCACTTCCCCGCGACCTCCAGGGTCTACTTGGTCATCATTCCTCCTCCTTGATAGAGCTTGGAATGTCACCTGCCCCACCGGGGCCTCTTGCCTCTGCTGCTCTCTTTTTGTCACTGCAGCCTCCAGCCTCCTCCTTTCTTCCCAGAACTCGAGGCAAGCGAAAGTCTCGTTCCCCTCTACCCGATAAATATCACAGTAAAGGGGAATCTCGGCATCCTGGCGCATCGCTCGCTGCTCCCTCCGGCGCTGTTTGTTCTCTTGGTGAGCGATGACCATCGTCTCCCTTCTTCCTCCTCCTCGACCTGCCTCCTGTCGGTTACCATTCCTCCTCTCTTCTTGGTAGTGCTGCCTTGTTGGTCTACATTGGGGGCGATTCTCTGGATACTGGAATCGTCTTTCCCCCCTTCCTCCTTCCCGAGCTTCCGCTGGCCTTCTCTCTTCTTGCCTTCGAGGCCTCTCCTGCCACCTCTCTTCAACCCTCATGGGTTCCTCCATCTTCATTCTCTCCTCTCTTCTTGGTTCTTCCTTCTTCCTTTCCTCTCACCTTTCCAGCGTCCTCCTTGACTTCGACCCCGAAGGCCATGCTCTACCCCTCTTTGTAGCAATCTCCCCATCCAGCCTTGCTAAGAAGTCCTTGTTCTTCTCCTCCCCTCGAACAAAAGTGTTCGCCTTCTTTATCATGTCTTCAAAAGATCTCGGGGTATTGTACCCCATCTCAAGACTGAACAGTCCTTGCTTCAACCCGAACTTCAGGGCCACCATCAAGGTAAATCCGTCCACCTCTTCTACCTCCAAAATCTCCTCCTGGAAGCGGTCGATGTAGTGACCCAAACTCTCGTGCTGCCCTTAGATGATTTTGAAGAGGGTCGTCGCTTCCTTCTTCCTCTTCTTCGATGTCGCGAACCTCGCCATGAGGCCCCAACGCAGATCTGAGAAGTAGTACACGGACCCTGCCGATAGTTAATGGAACCAATCCCTAGAGTTCCCCTTGAGGGTTATAAAGAAGAACCTGCACTTGAAGACGTTGGACATGTTGTGGATGGAGACAACGTCTTCAACCCACTGGAGGTGTCGACAGGGTCGTCTCTGCCGGAGTAGTAAGTGAGAACGGGTTCCCTAAACCCTTCTAGAACTAGGGCAGCGAGGATCTCGTCACAGAAGGGTCTCTTCCCTCCCTGGCCTTGGCAAGTTTCATCCTCGCTGGAGATGTCATGCTCGTTGTAGTGCCGAGTATCTCTGCATCTTGCCAGCGATATTGGATCCCGAAAACGGACCCCCTGGCTACTTGTCGGGTAAAGTCGCGACAGCATAGGTCGCTCTTCCCTTGCCCAAGCGGGCTCCTTTCCAGCTCGCCTTGGCGGCGCTTCCTCTTCTAGCGGTGTCAGGCGACGGGGAGAAGTCGTCGTGACCTCGGGGCGCTGAGCGAACCCGGCGAGGATGGTTTGCTCGATCTTCTTCCCGAACTCTTCAAATGCGTCCACTGTAACAAACTTGCCACCTCGCGTGGCGTCTCCTCCTCCCGCCGAGTTGCCGAACAACTCTCCTTGCTCTCCACCAATGACCATCCCACTCAAATTCCAAACTTTCCTCCTTGGTTGTGATCCATGCTCACCTCTCCAAGTGCTGAAGCCAGGAAGAATCCCAACCTCATAAATAGGATCAAGGCAGCCTAAGGTTACTGATTCTACGATCCGACGTCACATTTCAAGTGGTTATAGAGAAAGAAAGGAAACTATCTACAAGTACACCCCAAGTGCTCCAGCAGGGAGGTCCCACCACGTACCCGGAAGCTTAGAAGAAGCTTCCCCTCCGTAACCAAAAGGCTGGGCGAGGTACTATGCAGGCAAGGACTTGGTGAGTATCCACTTGGGGGACCTCGACCTCCTCAAAAAGTGTCATTTCCAGTACCCCTAGGGGGATATTTATAGAGAAATCCCGGGGGGTATAGGCGAGTATCCAGCTACTAGCAGCGTGCTCTAAGGGATACTCGCCCATACTCGCGAGTTGCTCGCCCAAACTCGCCATAGCTCGCCTCTGCTCGCTTCTGCTCGCCCAAGCTCTCCACAGCTCACCTCTGCTCACCCAAGCTCGCCTCTGCTTGCCTCTGCTCACCCAAGCTCTCCACAGCTCGCCTATGGTCGCCTCTGCTCGCCCAAGCTCGCCACATCTCGCATCTACTCACCTCTGCTCACCCAAGCTCGCCACAGCTTGCCTCTGCTCGCCCCTGCTTGCCCAAGCTCGCCACAGCTCGCCTTTGCTCGCACAAGTTCGCCTCTGCTCGTCGAATGGTCTACGAGTAGCGTCTGCTGGGGTACTTCTGTTGAAATTTGTCAAATGAAAGTGGGTGATGGGCAGGCCGGGCGGTCTGACGGCCTGTGCAAACTGAGTCCGCAGCCTGGGCGGACTGCTGTCTGCGGACAGGCTGTAGGCTGTGCTAGGTTCAGCGGCCTTGTGTGTTGCAAGCTTGTGCTAACCAGCGAGTTGTGTGCCTTATCCGTGGGAGGCTTGCAGACTGTCGAGTCCACGGTGTCCGCTGTTGCGGACTGGCCTTGGTGTTTGGCTGTGGCCCTTGCCGAGCTCTGTTGGTACAGCAGGCGATGTTCTGCTGTGGAAGACTGCGCGGACTGGTGTTCGAGTTCGGCAGGTGAGCTTTGTGGAGAGCTATTCGGGTAGAGCTTGCAGACTCTGCTCTTTTCAGTGCTTTTGTGTCCGCGGAGTCCGCATCTGTGTGGACGGTGCCTTGCTTCTTGCCGAGCTAACCATGATGAAGTGGATGTTATCCATCTTGGGGCGGACTATCCTGATGGTTGGCGATCTGGAGCTTTTGTGTCTGCCATGCTCGCGCCAATGCTTGGTGGGCTGCTGGACTTGGTCATTTGCTATGACAACTTCTCTGTGTCCGTAGTGTCCACAGAGTCCGTTGTTGACTGGGCGGACTGCCTGTCTATCGTGGACTTGGCGGGGTGGCGTTGCTTGCCGAGCTCTGCGGATGGTCTCCTGAGTCCGCGTGATATGGTATTGTGTGCTGTTGCAGCTTATGTTGCGGGGGGGGGGGGGGGGGGGGGGGGTCCGCGTACTGTATTGGGTGGCGGTCTAGCTCTGTTTGCCTTGGGCGGACTGGTTTTGTGCCAGTGATAGGCAGGTCGGCAACATGTGAGTCCGCATAGAGGCAGACTGGCCTTTTGTTTGTTCTGGCTCCTGGAGGTCTGGTCAAGTCCATGCGGACTTAACGGACTGGGTTGTGTTAGCGCGGGGGCTGGGGCGGTGATTCTATTCACTAAGGTGGTGACCACACTACTCACCTCGCCTATAAATAGAACCCCCCTGGCAGGTCTACAATAACAGAGTGAACAGTAAGTTGGGCTTGGGAAAGTATTGCGGTCTGCGGTTTTTTGTCCGCGCAGATTAAGTAGTTCTAATGGCGTGCTGTGTGCAGGTCACGCGGCTAGCTTCAAGGAGCCAGGAGTTGGGCATTGAAGTGTGCGGTCTTTGCAGTCTCAGCTGGCCGCTTCTGCGGCTTGTCAGTTTTCTACTTCAGCTTGATCAAGTTCCAATAACCTGTCCGCCGGTCTCAGGCGGGTAGGCAGTCTGTTCCTCTGTTCTTCAGCAGGTAGCGAATAACGGTGTGTCTGCTTGACCTAGCGGTCTCGGCGGACTCCGTGTGCTATTCGGCTTGTTGCAGTTGCATCTTGGGCGGCTTGGGCGACCTTGGTGGACGAGGCGGTCTCGGCGGTCTCCAGTACTGTCCGCCCAGCTTGTTTTGTTCTTTCTGTTTGTAGCTTGTGTAATAGCGAAATCATGTCTCGCTACGTATACCTCGCCTTGTAAACAAGTGTGAATGAATAAAAGACCTGCTTGTTCTTCCATTTGTGGTTGGTGTTAAACTTGCTCCTTGGGCTTCCACATGATCAAAGTGTGAATTGGGTAGTTCTGAAAATATTAATTTGGCTTTAGGCTACCTTGCTGACCACTTTGAGAAAATTTAACATGGTATCAGAGCGAAGTTCAGTTGCATGCGCGGTGTTCAACCATTGTTGTTGCTGCTCTGTTCTTGAGTGGTGATCAACCTGTGTTGGTGCTCTGTGCTTCTGGAAGTTTGGTTAACCAACGGTTGTTGCAATGGAAGGGAGCTATGCAAGAGGTATTGGTATTGAACTCTTGACCACGACTAACTTTAAGAAGTGGAAATCGTGTATGAAGAGTTTTCTTCTTGGTGAGGAGCTATGGGAGGTCGTCGGTGGAGACGACAGACAGGAAGTGACTGCTGCTTTCAGAACTGCTGAGTAGGTGAGGCTCTGGAGAAAAATAAATGCTAAGGCGGAGCTTGTTCTCAAGAGAGCTATTTCACCGGAGTTGTTTGATCACATCATTGAATGTGAATCAGTTGCTGATATTTGGACAACCATTAATGAGTTGTTCAATAGGAAGAATATAGAAAGCCTACAGTTCTTGGAGAATGAGTTGGCAAGGACAACTCAAGGAGACCTGACTATCTCTAAATACTTCTTGAAGATGAAGAGTCTGTGTGCAGAGATATCAGTGTTTGATCCTGATGAGCATATCTCTGAGGCCAAGTTGAAAAGGCACATAATCCGCGGCTTGTGGAAGGAGTATGTTGCTTTTGTGACATCAGTTCAAGGCTGAGCTACTCAACCATCTTTGATGGAGCTTGAGAATCTGCTTGCTTCACAGGAAAGCTTGACAAGTGAGATGGCTAGAGTCACTGTCTCTGAGGAGAGCAGTGAAACACTCTTCACGGGCAAGGAGAAGAAGAGATGGGATGGCAAGAAGAAGCAAGTCGCTGCTGAGAATGAGCCTTCAACTTCTTATCAGGCAGAGAGGAGCACTGCTCCTAAGAAGGACTGGAAGAAGAACCTTAAGTGCTACAGGTGTCATCAGCGAGGACACTTCAAGTGTGACTGCAAGGTCAAACTGCAGCCTGGGCATGTTGCTGGCAAGGAGGAAGCTTGCTCTAAGAGCGAGGAAGTTGAATGGGGTGGAGCTTTCATGACGTGCACTTGTGTCCGTGCCTTGTCCGCTATCGACTTCAACGATGATTGGATCGTGGACTCCGGGTGTGGTCATCACCTCACTGGAGACAATTTGAAGTTCTCTTCCTTGCAAGCCTACTCAAGTATTGAAGCTATTATAACTGCTGATAATACTATTTATGCAGTAGAGAAGGAGGGAGTTGTGTCTTTGGGTAGTGATAATGGGCCACTGACATTAAGAAGTGTGTATCATGTACCGGGCATGAAGAAGAACCTCTTCTCGGTAACCAATGCAGTAGACGCGGGTTATCACGTTCTGTTTGGGCCAACATAAGTGAAGTTCCTTCGCAACGTATCTGTAACGCCCCGAAACTCAAAGGAGCAAAGGGGGACGTTTTGGGCCAGTTTGGGTTCTGGCAGCAGCCACACGGCCTGGGACACGGGCGTGTCCCAGGGCGTGTCAAGCTTGTATCAACACTAAGACAGGAAGTCGACACTTTGGTCTCGACATTGTGTCGAGACTAGGCACACGGCCTACGACACGGGTGTGTCGCAGGGCGTGTCGACCCGTGTCGACACTCGTCCCGGGAAGTCGACACTTTGGTGTCGACAATGTGTCGAGACAAGGCACACGGCCTAAGACACGGGCGTGTCCAAGGCCGTGTCAGCAGGTCGACGATCTTCGCTCGACGAAGTGTCGAGTGTCGAGACCGTGTACACAGCCTGGGGTCCAGGCGTGTTGAGGTGACACGGGTAAGGACACGGGCGTATCCTAGAACCCGTGCAGTGCTCGGGTTGAAAATGGGGAAAAATCATGGGGTACACGGCCGGCCACACGGCCGTGTGAGGTGGAACACGGGCGTGTCAGATCGAACACGGGCGTGTTCGATACCCGTGTGAGGTTCCAGGTGATTCGATTTTGATGGCGAATGAGGCACACGGCCCTGGACAGGGGCGTGTGCTAGGCCGTGTTCGGTCCAGATTGGGCATTTCAGCCCCGAATCGAAGCCGTTGATTTCTTTAACTGAAGATCCAACGGCTGGGGGTTGTTCCTGAAGGGATATACCCGGGTTTTGACTTAGAAAACCCTCACTTTTTCTTAAGTGATCTCTTTCTAAAGCCTTAGAGAGAGAGGAGAGCCAAGGGAAGAAGAAGGAGCTAGATTCCGCCATTGGAGGAGCTTCGGAGCTCCGAATTGCGAGCCGACTCCGGATCCACGGAGGCAATGCTAGTGCGGAGGTTTTCATCTGATTACTTTTCAATGGCGCCAAAGAGGAACGCAAGGGTAACGATCCTCATCTTGAGCATGAGTAGCTCTCTTTCTTTGCATAGGAAGCCCGCTCTCGCGAGTTTGCGGAGAGTTGGAGGCGTTCCTTCGGGTAGATATGTGAAGTCCCCATTGTTTAGAGTCCGTAAGCGAGAACGGACATAGGCATGATGTGTGAAGCCTACCCGGACATGTTGGTCTGGATCGGTGATGTTGCATTGCATAATGCCGGAGAAGACTCCGTGCTATTGGTTATTTTTCGGGTTTTCTATGCGGTAGATTGCAGCAGGGAGCCTTGGGGACTAACCCAAAGGTGCACCCGGAAAACTGGGCGGATACGAGATCTTGCCAACTTGGTGGCTTGAGAGCCAACTTGAACATAACCGGGTTATGTGACTTGTGATGGAAATGGGACTCGGTGGAAGTTTGACCCGCGCAAATGGCTTAAATTGTCGTTGCGATGTGAGCACGGGTTAGATGGAGCCGTACCCGTTCTATGTCGTTCGGTTAAAGAGACCTAAAGGCACGTGGCACTTACCGTTGGCATAGATTAGGGTCTTCGGCGGTCAATGGCTTAAATTGTCGTGACCCAGGCCAAGAAGACGTATTGCTCATAGGTTTGGCCGTCAAAGTGGCGGTGGTGAGTCCGGAATGTCTATGGCTTTAATTGACGTGACATCGACTGGTTCACCGAGAATGTGCCCTGAGAGCACGGGGCGTGTGGCCGTGCGAGCCAACGTCTGTGATGAATTGGCTATTGATATAAATTGCTCGCTTATGCTAATGAAATGCAGGGAAGGAGCATCAACGCCCCGAGTCGGGGGCGGGATCGTTATAATTTGGTCAGCATTGTTGACTGTTGCCTTGTTTTGCCACCGTGCGGTGGTTTGTTGCTTGCAGGTGCAGCTGGACCAAGCGGTCAATAGCGGGCTAAAGCCCTTTTTGCGAAGTCGGCCCTCGAAGGCCCAATTGGAAGTGTTTACTGTTTTATTCATGTATGACCGGCCTGCGTGCCATGGTTTGTAAAACATGTAATATTCAAGTGAAACATTTTGTAAGGCCTTAAGGCTTGTTTTGGGTATTTTTGTATAACATTCCTAATTTGTACAAGTGGACATTCGTGTTATTGCTGGGTTCTTGTTTACTACTTTTTTTAAACTGCTTCCGCTAGAATGCTCTGTGTAGGACGTTGAGATTGGTTGGATGGTTTCCATAAGTAACCACCCGGTCTGTCTGTGGTATACGGCATCGGGCCCCGACCGGACCTACTGCTATATGCTATGTGACGGATAGGATGTGTTACAATTTTTTATCAGACTACTGGTTTTGGTCGGGCTTAGAGTGAATTCGTGGGCGAATTCTTTTTAAGGGGTGGTGAGCCCATTGTGTGCGTCATCGTTATAATGGTAAAAGAACCCATGAATGTCCACTTAGGAATGAAAATACTCGTGTTTGAGGAACCTGCGTGATCCTATAATTGCTGTTTGCAATTAATTTGGTCGCTTAACGGTGTTTTGTACCACTATAGGTGACCAGAAGTGGTGTTAGGCCGTCAGAACGCCGAGTTTCTGAGGCTAGTAGTGCACCGGATGTTGCTCCCGCAACACCTCTGTCGGCTGAGAATATTCGATTGGTGGCTGAAGCGGTGTTGGCCGTGATTAATGCGCAGCCTGGAAGGCAGACGCAGCATCTCGCTCCTGTGATGGAGCAAGTACCTCTTCAAGAGGCTGAGCCGAGGAGGGTGGAGCAAGTGGTTGTGGAACCGGTGGTGCCGAGGAGGGCAACTGAGAGGCAGCTTAAGCATGTAATGAGCTTTAACCCTCCGGTATTCTCGGGGTTGGGAACCCCATCTCAGGCTGAAGACTGGCTCTCCAGGGTGAAGAGAGTCATGACAGCGACGGAGACGGAGGAGTGGCAAATGACCACCATCGCTACGTTCCTTTTGGACGGTGAAGCGAGGATGTGGTGGGAAGGATTGGAGCTGCACTTACTGAGAGGTAGGCAACTTGGTGATGTCTCGATGGAGGAGTTCTCGAGATTATTTTTGGCTAGATACCTCCCTTCGACGCAGAAGATAGCGTTGGAGAATGAGTTCCTGAAGTTGGTACAGGGTGAGAGGAGCGTGGATGAATATCTCCACGAGTTCACTCGTCTGAGTCGTTATGCTAGCTCCACCATCGTGGATGAGGAGCGCAAGACTAATCGCTTCTACGAAGGCTTGAGAGATGAGTTGAGATTACTACTTTCGGGGCCGATGACGCAGGGTTTCTTAACCTTGGTCAATACTGCCCGGTCCTTGGAGAAGGACATGAAGAATGTGCAAGCAAAGAAAATCTTGGGCGAGAAGAAATCTGAGTTCAGAGTGCCGACTACTTCAAAGTCTGGCTATCGGAGGTCTTTCAAGAAGCACAGGACTTCGGGTCCAGCTCCTTCTGGTGCTTCTGGGGCGACTACGAGTCGGACCCCGGGCGCGTGTTTTACATGTGGAAAGACGGGGCATTTCGCCCGTGACTGTTGGAGCGGACGTCCTAAGTCCGAGAGAAAGGCCGGGAGCTACTTATGAAGAGAAGGGAAAGGCGGTGGAGTCGACCGCATCCCACTATGCTCCGGCCCAACCAAGGGTCTATAATCTTGGCCAACAGGAGGCCATCAAACAAGCTGATGTGGTGACAGGTACGGTTTAATTTATAGCAAGTCAATTTATTTAAATACTTGTTATGCACATGTTACCTTACCACTGCTTGTTTAGGATTTGTATTGATTTGCGAAAATCCGGCACGAGCACTATTCGATACGGGAGCTTCACACTCCTTCTTGTCCGAAGGATTTATATCACGCATCGGAGTCCCTTCTTCGATGGCGAAGGATAAGTTGGATGTGTTGTTGCCCAATGGGTGTTCGATGCGAGCGGATAGGATCTGCGATGTTAAGGTTCGTATTGGGGAGCAGGAGTTCGACCTGCGGGCGTCTTTACTTCCGTTGGTGGAGTTCGACGTCATATTTGGCATGGACTGGCTCTCGGAGCAGCAGGCCCATATAGATTGCGGTAGCAAGGAAGTCAAGCTGGGAGCAAGTCGTGAAACGACTTTTACGAGCTTAAAGGGGTCGAGCAAGACGTTGATGTCTGCTCTTCAGGTGGTGAAGGCGGTTCGTGTTGGAGCAGAACTGTTCTTTACACTAGTGGAGGTTGCAAAGCCGAAGCCCGCGTTGGATTGTATTTCGGTGGTATCGGAATACCCTGATGTGTTCCCCGCAGATCATCCTGGAGCCCCGCCTCAGCGGGAGATAGATTTTACGATTGAGCTAGTGCCAGGTGCAAAGCCTGTGTCACGATCTCCCTATCGGCTGGCGCCTAAGGAAATGGCGGAGCTGAATGTTCAACTGCAAGAGTTGTTGGAGCAAGGGTATGTGCGCCCGAGTTCTTCGCCTTGGAGCGCACCGGTCCTCTTTGTTAAGAAGAAGGACGGAAGCTTGAGGCTATGTATTGATTATCGGGAGCTCAACAAGCTAACTGAGAAGAACAAGTACCCGATCCCCCGGATTGATGATCTTTTTGATCAGTTAGTCGGGTCGACGGTGTACTTGAAGTTGGATCTCAAGGCTGGGTACTATCAGCTGCGAATAAGGGAGAGTGATATCCCGAAGACCGCGTTTAGTACGAGATACGGGCATTATGAGTTTACGGTCATGCCGTTTGGGCTGACTAATGCGCCGTCAGTATTCATGGATTTGATGAACAGGACGTTCAGGGAGTACTTGGACCATTTTGTGATCGTCTTCATCGACGATATTTTGGTGTACTCGCAAAGTGAGGAAGATCACTTTAAGCATCTTCATTTGGTGTTGGAGACGCTAAGGAGAAATCAGTTGTATGCCAAGTTCTCGAAGTGCGAGTTTTGGCTATCCTCAGTGGCGTTCCTCGGGCATATAGTAAGTGGAGAGGGTATTGCTGTGGATCCGGCGAAGATTGTTGCGATACGGGAGTGGCCTGAGCTTGCTACTGTAGCGGAAGTCCGGAGTTTTATGGGGCTTGCCGGCTATTATAGGCGCTTCGTAGAGAACTTCTCGCGGATAGCGTTACCTCTCACTACTTTGACGAGGAAGGAGCATAAGTTCGTTTGGACGCCGGAGTGCGCGCGAGCTTTTGAGGAGTTGAAGTGTCGGTTGACCACGGCGCCTGCGCTGAGTTCGCCATGTGGGACCGAAGGCTATGAGATATATAGCGATGCTTCAGGCAGCGGTTTGGGTTGTATGCTACTGCAGCACGGAAGCATGATAGCTTATGGCTCGAGACAGCTAAAAGTGCACGAGAGGAATTATCCGGTCCATGACTTGGAGTTAGCGGCCGTGATTTTTGCTTTTAAGCTGTGGAGGCACTATTTGTACGGTGTGAAGATTGATATCTACACCGATCATAAGAGCCTGAAATATCTTATTGATCAGAAGGATCTCAATATGCGGCAGCGTAGATGGATGGAGTTCCTGGGGGACTATACATTCAAGATCCACTACGTGCCCGGTAAAGGGAATGCGGTTGCGGACGCGCTGAGTCGCCGAGCCCCAGCTCAAGCCAATTGGCTATCGGTGCATGATGAGCGGTTGGTGCGAGAGTTGGAAGCGTTGGATATTGTTTGTGTGGATAGACAATCAAGAACTGAAGCAGTTCTGAATTGGACTGAAGTCCAATATGACCTGGCTGATCGTATTCGGCAGGCTTTGGATATGGATGCTCATATGAAGCAGTTCATGGTAGAGGCTCTGGATGGGTCAAATTCCGAATTCGTCGTGGAGGACGGATTACTTTGGAAAGACGGTCGTCTGTGCGTCCCAAGTGTGGGCAATTTACAGGCGGAGTTGTTGTACGAGGCACACCATACCAAGTACTCGATTCACCCGGGGAGCACGAAGATGTACCGTGATGTGAAGAAACTGTTTTGGTGGCCGGGTTTGACGAAGGATGTGGCGCTATATGTAGCGAAGTGTCAAACCTGCGCCTTGGTAAAGGCGGAGTGCCAAAAGCCGGGAGGATTTCTTAAGTCCTTGCCTGTTCCGGAGTGGAAATTTGACGACATCTCTATGGACTTTGAGCACGGTTTGCCAAGGTCGCAAAAGGGGAACGACGCCATTTGGGTGGTTGTTGATCGTTTAACGAAGGTGTCGCATTTTATTCCGCATAGGAAGGATGATCCGGTGGAGAAGCTGGCAAAGCTTTATGTGGATAACATAGTACGGCTTCATGGTGTGCCCCGCAGCATCGTGAGTGACCGAGATGGGCGGTTCACGTCCAATGATTGGAGGCTGGTGCAACAAATGTTGGGAACAAAGTTGAAGTTCAGCACAGCCTTCCATCCGCAAATGGATGGGCAGACCGAGAGGGTCAATAGAACCATGGAAGACATGCTCCGCATGTGTGTCTTGGATTTTGGAAAGCATTGGGAAGACCACCTTTATTTGGTGGAGTTTGCATACAACAACAGCTACCAAGCGAGTATTCAAATGGCGCCTTTCGAGGCCCTATATGGTAGAAGATGTCGCACGCCGTTGTCTTGGTTGGAAACGGGTGAGTCAAAGTTGTATAAGCGATCGGAAGTGGAGGGTGCTACTTCTTTGGTGCGAACCATTCGGGAGAGGTTGCTTATCGCTCAGGACCGGCAAGCAAAGTACTATAATGCCAAGCACAGGAATGTGGAGTTCGCTGTGGGCGATTATGTATACTTAAAAATCAAGCCGTTCAAGGGTGTCTCGCGGGTGCGGCGATTGAAAAAGCTAAGCCCGAGATACCTTGGACCGTTTGAGGTTCTGGAGCGAGTTGGTGAAGCGTCCTATAGGTTGAAGCTTTCAGTGGAGCTTAGTGGTTTACATGATTTATTCCACATTTCGGTGCTTCGGAAGGCGGTGCAAGAGCCTACGCAAGTGATCGCGGTTGATCAAGTGTCGGTGGATAGTGGGCTGACGACAAAGGTCAAGCCCGTGCGGATTGAGGACTCGGAGGTCAAGCGGCTACGCAATAAAGAGATCAGGATTGTCAAAGTCCGGTGGGACAATTGCGGTCGTGAGGAGCTCTCTTGGGAGCGAGAGCAGGCTATGCTTGACAAGTATCCGGAGTTGTTCCGCTCAGGTACAAATATTGGTTTTGGTACATGTCTTTCCTTTATGTAATTTCGAGGACGAAATTCTTTTAAGAGGGGGAGAGTTGTAACGCCCCGACACTCAAAGGAGCAAAGGGGGATGTTTTGGGCCAGTTTGGGTTCTGGCAGCAGGCACACGGCCTGGGACACGGGCGTGTCCCAGGGCGTGTCAAGCCTGTGTCGACACTAAGACAGGAAGTCGACACTTTGGTCTCGACATTGTGTCGAGACTGGGCACACGGCCTGCGACACGGGCGTGTCGCAGGGCGTGTCGACCCGTGTCGACACTCGTCCCGGGAAGTCGACACTTTGGTGTCGACAATGTGTCGAGACAAGGCACACGGCCTAGGACACGGGCTTGTCCAAGGCCGTGTCAGCAGGTCGACGATCTTCGCTCGACGAAGTGTCGAGTGTCGAGATCGTGTACACGACCTGGGGTCCAGGCGTGTTGAGGTGACACGGGTAAGGACACGGGCATGTCCTAGAACCCGTGCAGTGCTCGGGTTGAAAATGGGGAAAAATCATGGGGTACACGGCCGGCCACACGGTCGTGTGAGGTGGAACACGGGCGTGTCAGATCGAACACGGGCGTGTTCGATACCCGTGTGAGGTTCCAGGTGATTCGATTTTGACGGCGAATGAGGCACACGGCCCTGGACACGGGCGTGTGCCAGGCCGTGTTCGGTCCAGATTGGGCATTTCAGCCCCGAATCGAAGCCGTTCATTTCTTTAACTGAAGATCCAACGGCTGGGGGTTGTTCCTGAAGGGATATACCCGGGTTTTGACTTAGAAAACCCTCACTTTTTCTTAAGTGATCTCTTTCTAAAGCCTTAGAGAGAGAGGAGAGCCAAGGAAAGAAGAAGGAGCTAGATTCCGCCATTGGAGGAGCTTCGGAGCTCCGAATCGCGAGCCGACTCCGGATCCACGGAGGCAACGCTAGTGCGGAGGTTTTCATCCGATTACTTTTCAATGGCGCCAAAGAGGAACGTAAGGGTAACGATCCTCATCTTGAGCATGAGTAGCTCTCTTTCTTTGCATAGGAAGCCCGCTCTCGCGAGTTTGCGGAGAGTTGGAGGCGTTCCTTCGGGTAGATATGTGAAGTCCCCGTTGTTTAGAGTCCGTAAGCGAGAACGGACATAGGCATGATGTGTGAAGCCTACCCGGACATGTTGGTCTGGATCGGTGATGTTGCATTGCATAATGCCGGAGAAGACTCCGTGCTATTGGTTGTTTTTCGGGTTTTCTACGCGGTAGATTGCAGCAGGGAGCCTTGGGGACTAACCCAAAGGTGCACCCGGAAACCTGGGCGGATACGAGATCTTGCCAACTTGGTGGCTTGAGAGCCAACTTGAACATAACCGGGTTATGTGACTTGTGATGGAAATTGGACTCGGTGGAAGTTTGACCCGCGCAAATGGCTTAAATTGTCGTTGCGATATGAGCACGGGTTAGATGGAGCCGTACCCGTTCTATGTCGTTCGGTTAAAGAGACCTAAAGGCACGTGGCACTTACCATTGGCATAAATTAGGGTCTTCGGCGGTCAATGGCTTAAATTGTCGTGACCCAGGCCAAGAAGACGTATTGCTCATAGGTTTGGCCGTCCAAGTGGCGGTGGTGAGTCCGGAATGTCTATGGCTTTAATTGACGTGACATCGACTGGTTCACCGAGAATGTGCCCTGAGAGCACGGGGCGTGTGGCCATGCGAGCCAACGTCTGTGATGAATTGGCTATTGATATAAATTGCTCGCTTATGCTAATGAAATGCAGGGAAGGAGCATCGCCGCCCCGAGTCGGGGGCGGGATCGTTATAATTTGGTCAGCATTGCTGACCGTTGCCTTGTTTTGCCACCGTGCGGTGGTTTGTTGCTTGCAGGTGCAGCTGGACCAAGCGGTCAATAGCGGGCTAAAGCCCTTTTTGCGAAGCCGGCCCTCGAAGGCCCAATTGGAAGTTTTTACTGTTTTATTCATGTATGACCGGCCTGCGTGCCGTGGTTTGTAAAACATGTAATATTCAAGTGAAACATTTTGTAAGGCCTTAAGGCTTGTTTTGGGTATTTTTGTATAACATTTCTAATTTGTACTAGTGGACATTCGTGCTATTGCTGGGTTCTTGTTTACAACTTTTTTTAAACTGCTTCCGCTAGAATGCTCTGTGTAGGACGTTGAGATTGGTTGGATGGTTTCCATAAGTAACCACCCGGTCTGTCTGTGGCATACGGCGTTGGGCCCCGGCCGGACCTACTGCTATATGCTATGTGACGGATAGGGGGTGTTACAGTATCAGCGGTTAAGGCTGATGTTGCTCATGTTGGGAGGAGAGTGAAGAACTTGTTTGTTCTTGCTACTAACTCTTATGTTGATCGGATGAGAGCTAACGATAGCGCGGCTATATGACATGAAAGACTGGTGCATGTAGGAATGGAGAAATTGAAAGCTATGGCAAATAAAAGCCTTGTAAGAGGCTTGCCTAAGCTTTCTTCATTTGGTGACGGCCACGTTTGCGCGGGATGTCAGTACGGCAAGGCTCATTGCCTTCCGTTTGAAAAATCACAAACGAGGAGCAAAAGACCATTGGAGTGCATCCATGGAGACTTGATGGGACCAACCGTCACTGCCAGCCTTGGTGGGAGCAGATACATGTTGGTTCTGATTGATGACTACTCAAGATATACTTGGGTATATTTCTTGAAGGATAAGTCAGAAGCCTTCCGTTTGTTTGTGGAGTTCAAGGAGTTGGTGGAGGGCCGGCTTGACTTGCGGATCAAGAAGCTTAGAACAGACAATTGTGGTGATTTTATCTCCTCCGAGTTTTCTAACTTCTGCAGGAAGCACGTGATCCAACAAGAGCTCACTTGTACTCACACTCCACAACAAAATGGAGTAGCGGAGCGGAAGATCCGTCATCTGACGGAGACTTGCAAATGCTGGCTTCATGCGAAAGACATTCCAAGGTCTTTTTGGGCGGAAGGGATGTCTTGTGCTTCTTATGTCATCAACCAGATGCCACTTAGCCCGATCAATATGAAGACTCCTTTTGAGTTGTTGTTGAATGAGAAGTCTAGTGTGGAACACCTCCGGGTGTTCGGTTCAACTTGCTATGTGCATGTCCCGGATACTTCAAGGACTAAGCTGGATGCAAAGGCAAGGAAGCTTGTCTTTGTTGGCTATGATGAATGGAAGAAGGGATGAAAATACATGGATCCTGCGACGAAGAAGTTCGTTGTGTCCAGAGATGTTGTCTTTGATGAGCTGACGTCGTATGGAGGTGGCTCGGTTGAGCTAACCGGAAGCAAGGATGATGAAGAACCGATGGTGGCTGCTGAAGGCCTGGAAAAGGAGCTTATTGTGTCACCAGCAGCTCCTATTGCTTCAAGTTCTAGTGCTGAGGCTTATGGCTCAGGAAGCAGGGGGAGAATTGCTCAAAGCTTTCCTGAAGGTGGTGTTGAGCCTGAAGAAGCAACAAAGGTAGTGAGCAAGGAACAACCTCTTCGGAGATCAAAGAGGGATGTGAGGCCACCTGCTCGGTACTATGATGGAAATACAGTGAGCTTTGTCTCCTACTTCTTTGCAGGTCCTCTGGATGAGCGAGAGCCTGCAAACTTCAATGAGACCACTGGAGTCAAGGAGTGGGATGATGCCATGAAGAAAGAGATTGCTGCTCTCAAGAAGAATGAAACATGGGACCTTGTGCCCAAGGTTGATGGCATTACTCCTGTGACTTGCAAGTGGGTGTATAAGTTGAAGAAGAAGGCTGATGGGAGCATTGATAGATACAAAGCTCGTCTGGTTGCTTGAGGGTTCTCACAGCAGTATGAAGAAGACTGTGAGGAGATTTTTAGTCTGGTTGCAAAGATGACTTCAGTTAGAGTGGTGATCGCCTTGGCTGCTAGCAAGGGATGGAGGATGTGGCAGCTTGATGTGAAAAATGCTTTTCTTTACGGAGATATTGACAAGGACATCTTCATGGATCAGCCACTTGGATTTGTTTCTTAAGATCATCCAGACTATGTTTGTAAGCTCAGGAAGGCTCTTTACGGGTTGAAGCAAGGTCCTAGAGCTTGGTATGGGAAGATAGCATAGTATTTGCAATTCTGCGGGTATCTTGCTTCCAACTCGGATTCTAGCTCGTTCGTCAAGAAGAATGGGGAGTTTCAAGTCTTGATCCTGCTGTATGTGGATGATATGGTCATCACAAGGAATTCGGAGGAGGAAGTAGCAAGGCTCAGGGCTGAGCTTGCTATACGCTTCGAGATGAAAGACTTGGGAGAGCTTCATCACTTTCTTGGTCTTGAAGTGGAGAGGAAGGAGTGCAGAATTCTCATTTGCCAGAAGGGTTATGCAGGTCGCATTGTATGTTGATTCGGCATGGGTGAAGGGAAGTGTTGCTCTACTCCACTGGAACATGGGCTGAAGCTTCGACGAGATGAAGGAAGGATTTTTCCTGATCCCTTGGTGTTCAGGGCTCTTGTAGGGAGTTTGATCTACCTGACGATTACAAGGCCAAACATTGCTTATGATGTTGGCCGAGTAAGTCGGTTTATGGCTCAACCAAGGAAGTCTCATCTGGTAGAGGAAAAGTACATCTTGAAGTATGTCAAGTCAACTTCTGATATAAGACTCCTCTATAGTAGGGATGCGGACTTTGCTTTGCTTGGATACACGGACAATGACTATGGCGGTGACTCGGATGATCAGAGATAAACTTCGGGTCATGTTTTCACTTATGGTTCAGCTGGTATTTCGTGGTGTAGCAAGAAGCAGGATCCTGTGTCCGTGTCTACTATGGAAGCTGAGTATAAGGCTTCAGCCTTGGATGCTCGGGAAGCCATCTGGTTGCGGAGGCTTGTAGAGGATGTTCATGAAGAAGTGCAAGGGCCTACTTTACTCCGCGATGACAATGAGAGTGCTCTCAAACTGGTAAACAATACAGTGTGTCACGCAAGGACCAAGCATATTGAGATTGCACACCACTTCATAAGGGAGAGGGTGTTGGAGGGATCTCCTCTGGTCGGGCATGTTCGGAGTGAAGATAATCTTGCTGACATCTTCACGAAGCCGCTGTCGAAGGGGCCTTTTCAGCGGTTACGTAGCTTGCTAGGTTTGATCACCACTTCTTACTTCAAGGGGGAGTGTTGAAATTTGTGAAGTGGAAGTGGGTGATGGGCAGGCCGGGTTGTCTGAGCGGCCTGTGCGGACTAAGTCCGCGGCATGGGCGGACTGCTGTCTGCGGACAGGTTGTAGGTTGTGCCCTGTTCAGCGGCCTTGTGTGTTGCAAGCTTGTGCTAACCAGCGGGTTGTGTGCCTTCTCCGTGGAAGGCTTGCGGACTGGCGAGTCCACGGTGTTCGCTGTCGCAGACTGGCCTTGGTGTTTGGCTGTGGCCCTTGCCGAGCTCTGTTGGTATAGTAGGCGATGTTCTGCTGTGGAAGACTGCGCGGACTGGTGTTGGAGTCCGGCAGGTGACCTTTGTGGAGAGCTGTTCGGGTAGAGCTTGTGGACTCTGCTCTTTTCAGTGCTTTGGCATCCACGGAGTCCGCATCTGTGTGGACGGTGCCTTGCTTCTTGCCGAGCTAACCATGATGAAGTGGATGTTATCCATCCTGGGGCGGACTGTCCTGATGGTTGGCGATCTGGAGCTTTTGTGTCCGCCATGATCGCTCTAGTGCTTGGTGGGCTGCTGGACTTGGTCATTTGCTATGATAAGTTCTCTGTGTCCGCAGAGTCCGCTGTTAACTGGGTGGACTGCCTGTCTGTTGTGGACTCAGCGGGGTGGCGTTGCTTGCCGAGCTCTGCGGATGGTCTCCTGAGTCCGCATGATATGGTATTGCGTGCTGTTGCAGCTTATGTTGCGGGGGGTGTCAGCGTGCTGTATTGGGTGGCGGTCTAGCTCTGTTTGCCTTGGGAGGATTGGTTTTGTGCCAATGATAGGCAGGTCGGCAACATGTGAGTCCGCATAGAGGCAGACTAGTCTTTTGTTTGTTTTTGATCCTGGAGGTCTGGTCAAGTCCATGCGGACTTAGCAGACTAGGTTGTGTTAGCGCGGGGGCGGGGGCGGTGATTCTATTCACTAGGGTGGTGACCACACTCCTCACCTAGCCTATAAATAGAACCCCCCCCCCCCCCCGACAGGTCTACAATAACAGAGTAAACAATAAGTTGGGCTTGGGCAAGTGTTGCGGTCTGCGGTTTTCTGTCCGCGCAGGTTGAGTAGTGCTGATGGTGTGCTGTGTGTAGGTCGCGCGGCTAGCTTCAAGGAGCCAGGAGTTGGGCATTTAAGTGCGCAGTCTCTGCGGTCTCAGCTGGTCGCTTCTGCGGCTTGTCAGTTTTCTACTTCAGCTTGATCAAGTTCCAATAACATGGGGTCCGGTCTCAGGCGGGAAGGCGGTTTGTTCCTCTGTTCTTCAGCAGGCAGCGAATAATGGTGTGTCCGCTTGACCTCGCGGTCTCGGCGGACTCCGTGTGCTATTCGGCTTGTAGCAGTTGCAGCTTGGGCGTCTTAGGTGACCTTGGTGGACGAGGCGGTCTCGGCGGTCTCCAGTGCTGTCCGCCCGGCTTGTTTTGTTCTTTCTGTTTGTAGCTCGTGTACTAGCGAAATCATGTCTCGCTACGTATACCTCGCCTTGTAAAGAAGTGTGAATGAATAAAAGACATGCTTGTTTTTCCATTTGTGGTTGGTGTTAAACTTGCTCCTTGGGCTTCCGCATGATCAAAGTGTGAACTGGGTAGTTCTGAGAATATTAATTTGGCTTTAGGCTACCTTGCTGACCACTTTGAGAAAATTTAACAACTTCTGATCTCGACAAATTATGGGTTATACAAAAAGTCTAAGAAATCTAAATAGTTTTTTGATTAGGTTATTTTCCCGTTGAACTATTTGTTTTAGTTAATTTGTCACAAAGCACTTCATGTCTATATATCTGCTAGACTTTTACTTTCTGTCAGATATTTGTTGTTATGCTTTGTGATTGTATTTTATTGTTTTAATGCATTGTACATAGTGATCTCACCCAAATAGGGAGAGATTGTTGGAACCCCACATGTTGTATGGTTGATTCGGGCTAGGTTCACTATTAGGATTGCATAGATTGACCCACAATGTATAGTCTAGGGTCATAGGTATTTATTGGATCTTAGGGTAGGTCAACAAGTCAGTTTAATTGGACCAATCCCTCAGAAGACTTAGAAGACTGAAGATTTCAGAACAAGACATATTTTTTCTATGTTGAAGAAGTCATTCAATGAAATCTGAATGGAGTTCAACGATCTTTGTTCTCAGTTCGACGATCTCAAAGTTTCTTCTCTGAAGTTGAGATCTGTTGAAGCCAGAAAAAATCCCAACCTCATAAATAGGATCAAGGCAGCCTAAGGTTACTGATTCTACGATCCGACGTCACATTTCAAGTGGCTAGCGAGAAAGAAAGGAAACTATCTACAAGTACACCTCAAGTGCTCTAGCAGGGAGGTCTCACCACGTACCCGGAAGCTTAGAAGAAGCTTCCCCTCCCCAACCAAAAGGCTGGGCGAGGTACTAGGCAGGCAAGGACTTGGCGAGTATCCACTTGGGGGACCTCGACCTCTTCAAAAAGTGTCATTTCCAGTAACCATAGGGGGCTACTTATAGAGAAATCCTGGGGGGGGTATAGGCGAGTATCCAGCTACTAGCAGCGAGCTCCATGGGATACTCACCCATACTTGCGAGTTCCTCGCCCAAACTCGCCACAGCTCGCCTCTGCTCGCCCAAACTCACCACAGCTCACCTTTGCTCGCCTCTGCTCGCCCAAGCTCGCCACAGCTCGCCTCTGCTCGCCCAAGCTCGCCATAGCTCGCCTCTGCTCGCCTCTGCTCGCCCACGCTCGTCACAGCTCGCCTCTGCTCGCCCAAGCTCGCCACAGCTCGCCACAGCTCGCCTCTGCTTGCCTCTGCTCACCCAAGCTCACCACAGCTCGCCTCTGCTCGACCAAGCTGGCCACAGCTCGCCTCTGCTCGCCCAAGCTCGCCTCTGCTCGCCTCTGCTCGCCCAAGCTCGCCACAGCTCGCCTCTACTCGCCCAAGCTCGCATATGCTCATCGAATGGTCTGCGAATAACCTTTTACTGGGGTACTTCTGATCTCAACAAATTACGGGTTATACATAATCCCCGCATTTTTCGAGCTCGACACGAGCTTGGAAAAACAATGTTGAACCCGTTGTTCGGAGAGATGACACTATACGGTGCGCTGCGAGAGGTCCTTCCTAGGAGTGGAGCTCAACTTAAAGGGGAGAGAAGGTTGATACCTCATAGGAACCAAGTTCAAATGAACTGTAGAAGAGGTCGACACCTCGCAGGAGGAAGCTCAACTGGAGGTGGAGATTATAGTCGACACCTAGGTGGAGCCGAGCTCAATTGGAGGTGGAGAGTATAATCGACACCTAGCAAGAGCCGAGCTCAACTAGAGGTGGAGAGAAAAGGTCGACACCTCGCAGGAGCCGAGCTCAACTTGAGGTGGAGAGTATAGTCGACACCTAGCAGGAGCCGAGGACAACTGGAGGTGGAGACTATAGTCGACACCTAGCAGGAGTCGAGCTCAACTGGAGGTGGAGAGAAGAGGTCGACACCTTGCAGGAGCTGAGCTCAATTGGAGGTGGAGAGTATAGTTGACACCTAGTAGGAGCCGAGCTCAACTGGAGGTGGAGAGAAGAGGTCGATACCTCACAGGAGCCGAGCTCAATTGGAGGTGGAGAGTATAGTCGACACCTAGCAGGAGTCGAGCTCAACTGAAGGTGGAGAGTATAGTCGACCCCTAGTAGGAGCCGAGCTTAACTAAAGGTGGAGAGAAGAGGTAGACACCTCGCAGGAGCCGAGCTTAACTGGAGGTGGAGAGTATAGTCGACACCTAGCAGGAGACGAGTTCAACTGGAGGTGGAGAGAAGAGGTCGACACCTCGCAGGAGGAAGCTCAACTGGAGGTGGAGAAAGAGTTCGACACCTCGCAGGAGCCGAGCTCAACTGGAGGTGGAGAGAAGATGTTGACACCGCGCAGGAGCCGAGCTCAACTGGAGGTGGAGATAAGAGGTCGACATCTCACAGGAGCCGAGCTCAACTGGAGGTGGAAAGTATAGGTCGACACCTTGCAGGAGCGGAGCTCAACTAGAGATGGAGAGAAGAGGTTGACACCTTGCAGGAGGAAGCTCAACTAGAGGTGGAGAAAAGATGTCGACACCTCGCAGGAGCCGAGCTCAATTGGAGGTGGAAAGTAGAGGTCGACACCTTGTAGGAGCCGAGCTCAACTAGAGGTGGAGAGAAGAGGTCTACACCTCCCAGGAGGAAGCTCAACTGGAGGTGGATAAAAGAGGTCGACACCTCACAGGAGCCGAGCTCAACTGGAGGTGGAGAGAAGAGGTCGACACCTCGCAGGAGCCGAGCTCAACTGGAGGTGGAGAGAAGAGGTTGAGACCTCACAGGAGGAAGCTCAACTGTAGGTGGAGAAAAGAGGTCGACACCTCGCAGGAGCCGAGCTCAACTGGAGGTGGAGTGAAGAGGTCGACACATCGCAGGAGCCGAGCTCAACTGGAGGTGGAGAGAAGAGGTCGACACCTAGCAGGATCCGAGCTCAACTGGAGGTGGAGAGAAGAGGTCGACACCTCGCAGGAGCCGAGCTCAACTGGGGGTGGGAATCAGTCGACTCGGGGAGGCAAGTAATCGGTCTGTAGGAGAGAAGCTCGTACAGAGTTCACGGACTACGACATCACTCCAGCGAGGAACTTAATCTCACTCGAGGAGGTCCTTGGCCAATATGCAGGAGAGGAGCCTGTGCAGGGAATTCGACTTATGGCGACACTACCACTCGAGGACTTGAAATGTTGGAGTCGACAGCTCTCAGGAGCCCTGCTCAACTAGAGTTGTGTGAGTCGACTCGGGGAGGCATGTAGTCGGTCTGTAGGAGGGGTGCTCTTACAGAGATCTCGGACTACGACATCACTCCAACGAGGATCTGGATCTCACTCGAGGTGGTCCTTGGCCAATATGCAGCTCGTGCAGGGACTTGGACTTACGGCGACACTTCTACTTGAGGACTTCGAATGTTGGAGTCGACAGCTCTCAGGAGCCCTGCTCAACTAGAGTGGTGTGAGTCGACTCGAGGAGGCAAGTAGTCGGTCTGCAGGAGAGGAGCTCGTACAAAGATCTCGGACTATGACATCACTCCAATGGGGATGTCGATCTCACTCAAGGAGGTCCTTGGCCAATATGCAGGAGAGGAGCTCGTGCAGAGATTTGTACTTACGACAACACTACCACTCGAGGACTTCGAATGTTGGAGTCGACAGCTCTCTGGAGCCTTGCTAAACTAGAGTGGTGTATGTCAACTTGGGGAGGCAAGTAGTCGGTCTGTAGGAGAGGAGCTCGTACAGAGATCTCAGACTACGACATCACTCAAACGAGGAACTTGATCTCACTCGAGGAGGTCCTTGGTCAATATGCAACTCATGCAGGGACTTGGACTTACGACGACACTACCACTCTAGGACTTTGAATATTGTCGGAGTCATTTTTTCCTGCTGCTTAAAAGATTTCCAATGAATCAAATGCATCAATATCTTTGAGGATGCAAAAACTCTAAAAAGAACGGTGATCTCGCTGCCATAAAATTGGGAGGTTGGTGTCCAACCCTATTCCTGAGAGTTCCTCCAGTCGGAGGAGAGATACAATCGGGGGTAGCTAGGCCGACATGCAAGGGGGGAGCCGATCTCGGTCGTCAATGCAGGGGTCTGTTCTTACAAGGACGCTTACATCCCGAGGCATCGTCCCATCGTCCGCCCTGGGCTATCTAGGAGAAACAGGTCGAAGGCACGTTTCCCAATCCAACCGTTGAAATCGGCAGGTTATCCTGTTGTGGTAACAATAGAGATGCATTCTGCTTACAAGACAAACATTCGCTACGAGCGGATCTTTTAGACTTCTCAAAGACCGATGACGCCTTTGTACAAGGCATCACTCTGTGAGGTCGATCCTTTATCGAGTTTAGGAGGTTAGTATCCAGACCTGTTCCTGATAGTTCCTCCAGTCAGAGGAGAGATGCAATCGGGGGTAGCTAGGCCGAAATGCAAGGGGGGAGCTGATCTTAGTCGTCAATGTAGTGTCTCGGTCTTACAAGGACGCTTAAATCCCGAGGCATTGTCCCATCATCCGCCCTGGGCTAAAGAGGAGAACCAGGTCGAGCGCAGGTTTCCTAAATCGATCATGGAGTTGAACTTCACTGCTCCTAGCTAACTTGAGATGAATCACACAAAGAATACAACTCGCATTAACCCGTGACTCCGTGGGCGAGGAAATGTATAAACAACTTAGAAACAATGTTACAGGTAAGCAATACATGTTACCGCTAGGGGTAGGACCTTTTTAGGTCATCCCCGCTCTAGATATTTGAGGAGATGGAAGGAATAACATTGCGTCCTGGTTGCTGAAGTGATAGCCTTGCGCCTATAAACTCGCAGAATTCGAACACCATAGTTGTTGAAGTAGTGATCTCGCGAGTATGGACTCATGGAATTAAAGGAGAGCACCATAGATGTTGAATAGATGACCTCGCGAGTATGGACTCATGGCACCATAGATGTTGAAGAGATGACCTCACAAGTATAGAACTCGCGGATTTGAAGAGAGCACCGAGTAAGCATGAAGAGCATCATGAGTAGGAGCTCGTAGAATACTAGCTGGAAGATGCCATGAGTAAGTCGTCTCATAGAATGTATGTTGTCGGAGGAGACCATCGCAAGTAGGAGCTTGCAGGGCACCTCGCATGTTTTTCCCTGGTGGTGAACATGTTGTGAACATGTAGGAGCTCGCAGGGCACCTCGCAGCACCCCCAGAAATTTTTGATTTTCCACTCCCAATTCGCCCAGATTCCGAGCTATCCCGGCCTTGCCAATAAGCCACCTGCATACTCGTCTATGGGCGAGTAACAAAGATACTCGCCCCTTCAACTCTTCTTTGGGCGAGTAACAAAGATACTCGCTTCTTCACCTGCAGAGCTCGCATATGGGCGCGTAAGAAAGATACACCTGCGAGTTGATTCGAAGTAGCCAATCCTTCCTATACTCGCCTATGGGCGAGTAGCAAGGGAGCTCGCCAACCTGCGAACAGTACACCTGCGATTTGATTTGGAGCTCTCTGTATGAAGCTCGCAAGAGCATATCACCACCTACAACTCGCCTGCATGAACTCGTTCGAATATTCTTGCTAAATTAAGTCGTCATCTGGAACTCGCCTAAGGAGGTCGCGATCTGGAACTCGCTAACTGAAATCGTCACCAGGAAACTCACCCATTTTGCCGAGAACTCTCCCACCTTGTCGGATGCTCGCGAGTTCATGCCTTTGGTCTCCAGCTCTCCATCTTAAGCTATAAAGTCTTCTCAAAAAAATTTCTTCCTCGGCTACTATCCACGCTCACCGCACCAAGTGTTGAAGCCAAGAAAAATCCCAACCTCAGAATTTGGACCAAAACCGCCTAAGGTTACCGGGTCAGAAGTTAGATCAGACGGCTAGGGTGACTAGAACGAAGAATCTGGTCAAACAGGACCCCAGATGTTGCGGCAGGAAGGTCCCACCACGTACCCGGATGCTCGAAAGGAGCAGCGCCTTCTCAACAAAAGATGGTCGAACTGGGTACGGGGGAAGCTAGCTGGCAAAGTCGCAAGGTCGCGAGTTGCACTCTAGGGAAAAGGAATCCAAAGACTTGGCTAGTGTCTCGAAAATAAAGTGTGCGAGTATCCTGCCCAGGATTTCAAGTGCCTCACCCCGTACCCCTAGGGTCCTATTTATAGGCAAATCCAAGGAGGAGGGGGGGGGGGTCATACTTATACCCCACCCCCTAGTGACTAGGCGACTTCCAGAAGAACTCACATGGGCTGGGCGAGTATCTCTCCTAGTCGCCTACCTGGCGATTATGCGAGGGGAACTCGCCTATACTCGCCCAGTCCTTCCGCGATCTTGAATGCTGACTTTGACTTCTATCTTGTCATGTTAACCTTGACATCTGCTGACCTTGTTGTGGTAGGACCCACCTTTGACGAATACAGGTTGTACAAGATCGATGAAACTTTAACTGAGTTCGACAAACTCTGATCTCCTATCAGTTGTTGAGTTCGATGAACAACTATCACAGTTCGACGAAATTGGAGCCCAGAATGGATAACATTAACTCAGTTCAAACTTCTTGAGGCTCAGCTCGACGAAAAGAGAGGATTGAGTTTGACGATCTTGGATCTCTGGTCGATGAAATCGGTCAGTTCATTATTTCTATTCTCTGCAGTTAATTTTCGGATTGACCAAGCTTTATATAATACATTATTGCCTATAATGCTCTGAGTAATTAATTTCATATATTCTTATGAATATAGCCGTTCATTGGCAGCATTATTTACTAGATTTCACTGAGTCAATATTCTGCTTAATAATTGGGACAGTTAAGGAATCAATTTATTGCCATTCTAGCCGTTTGTCCGAGTTCCAAGATTTCAGCAGTTAATCATGAAGTAGAATTCAAATTCAGAGACAGAATTTCTGCAGGAAATATAAAAGGAGTTTTTTTAAAAGTAGTGAAAGTAGAAAAAAATCGACTAAGGGCCACAGGCAGACAGAGAAGAAAGATATTCAGTCTGCATACTCATACAGTCTTCATCATCTGCAACTCTTTACCAAGCTTTCAAGAGACATCAAAACACAATCAGTCTAAAAGATTCTAGAGTTCATCAAAGAAGAGCTACACCCTGCAAAGCTTCCAGTAAATTCCTGAATAATAATCATCTCAGGGGGAGCTTTGACAATATCAAGCAATCCACTAAAGTCTTCTCAGCTGTTGAGGAAGAGAAGACAATATCATATTTTCACCCCCACTGTGCACAGGGTTTTAACTCCCTTCAAAATTTAACCACCTGGTTCTTAAGTCTCCTTATCAAAGACTTAGCTTGGTTTTTGGGCACCAGATCAAAAGGCTAAAGGGTTATGAGATCTCCCTTCAAATAGATCTTGTGGTGACATGGCACCTGAGCAAAACCTGTTGGTGACAGGGCACCTGATCAAAAACCTGTAGTGGATTCCTACCAGGGTGGTAGAAGAGTAGATGTACCCAAGTTTAGGGGAACCACTATAAATTTCTTGTGTCGTCTGTTTGTTTGCTGTTTTCTTATTGTTGTGTTGGGCATTGTATCCACACTAACCCAGATTTGATGAAGTCACCCTTGAACTAAGATGAATTAAGTTGTATTTGATGCTTGGTTTGAGTTATGTGTTTGCAGGATTCTAATGGGAAGTGTAGACCAATGTTAGTCTACAATGGGTCACCAAACACAGGACCATACAATGTAATCCCTCATTGTGTGTTCCAAAGTGTTGACTCATGTGTAGCCTCTCTATTGAAATACACTTCGTATTCAAGCTCTAGGACTATGCGAAAAGACTTGATGTTGATTTCCCTTAGAAGAAGAAAATCTGTCAGAAAACTTTTTCCTAAGTAAAGTACTCGAGTACCTTCTCATTTACTCGAGTAAGTTACTGAGTTTATACTCGAGTAGTAATTCACTTACTCGAGTAGTTAAGATGTACTCGAGTCTTCCAATTATGGCTCACGAGTAATTCATCTTGTATACTCGAGTAATTTCCTCTTATCTCTCGAGTTTCCAGATTCTCTCTTCTCAAATTTATCTAAGTGAAATACTCGATTAGTATTATATATACTCGAGTAGTTCTATCTTCTATCTCGAGTTAATGGTATTCTGACTCTCGTGTAGGTTCTAGTTACTCGAGTAGTCTAACTCATATACTCGAGTAGTTCATCTACTAATCGAGTAGTCAAGTGCTTTTACTCGTGTAATCCAGAATTCTATTCCAGAAAATTTCACTAAGTGATTTACTCGAGTAGTTCATGTTATATACTCGAATAGATCATTGTCTCGAGTAGTCCATGTTACATACTCGAGTAGTTCAATTTTTCCTGCTCCAGAATTTTTCCAAGTGTTTGGCTCGAGTAAGTTTCTGATATACTCGAGTAGTTCATTTTTATATACTCGAGTAGTACTTCTTGAACTCGAGTAATATACTCCACCTCTCGTGTAACTACTTAAGTACTCGAGTAAGTCATTTTTGTTACTCGAGTAACTAAGTCCCTCTCATTCTTATTTACTCGAGTAATTGACTCCATGTACTCGAGTAATGATTTCTTTATCTCCCGAGTACTTTTTCTCATGTACTCGAGTAGTCCCTTCTACCTACTCGAGTAGTGCTGCATATACTCGAGTAGTTCTGCTTTACTCGAGTAACTTACTTTGATATTTTCAGAAATTCCTTAAGTCCAGACATAACGGTCTTATTCTTAAACTCTGACGTGATTGGTCCACGTGT
Source organism: Platanthera guangdongensis (assembly GCA_039583875.1). NCBI lineage: Eukaryota > Viridiplantae > Streptophyta > Magnoliopsida > Asparagales > Orchidaceae > Platanthera > Platanthera guangdongensis. The sequence goes on from CM077150.1 coordinate 263,446,024, forward strand.
CTTTCTCTTTATGAATCATTTAAGTCTAATCTTCTTGTCTCCTATAAAAGGTCTTGTCAAACCGACAAACCCTAAGTTTTCAAGAAGAAAATTATTCACAGTTTTGCAGCCGTCTCTTTCCAAAAGAATTCTGTCTCCTCTTTCTCTCTCTCTCTTTGCAAGAACCGGAAACTCGTCGCCACTGCCATCGCTAAATTCCAACCGGCTAGGGTTTCTTCTTTTCAGAGGATTCAGATTAAGAAGACTCTACAGATCGAGATCTCCACTCAACGATTCATATACTCTTTCGATCGTGTAAAGTCGAGAAGTTCCAGATCTGATCTTGCTGAAATTCTTCTTCAATATTCTGATAAAGCCGCACACCTAGAAGAAGGATTTTCTGATTTTCTGTTGTAGATTTGAATCAGATATTCACTGTTTGTATTTCTGTACTGCTGTATTTCATTATTGTAGGAGAAGATTTCTTCGAGTGTAGGAGTGTTCAACTCCGAGATTGTAGGAAGTTTGGTCTTCCGAGTGTAGATCCGTTTGTGGATCGAGTTTGTAGGAACCTTGTTCCGAGGGTAGGATTGTTTTCCAATCCGAGATAGTGTAATAGCCGAGTCTAGTATATTGCTAGATCGGTGAGAGAAAGTTGATGTACCCAAGGTTGGGGAACCACTATAAATCTTGCCTCGTCTGTGTTTGCTTGTTTGGTAGATAGTTCTGTGCTTTGGTTGAGATTTTTTTTATTCCGCAAAAAGACGCACAACTCACCTATTCACCCCCCTCTAGGTGATTTAGGTTGGCAACTATTATCTTTCATGTTGCGTATTGTGTGCTGTGTTAGTTAGCTTTTCTTTCCTGCACTTTCTTAACATATATATATATTACTATTTTAATTTCGCTATAAAAACTGATTAAGTTTTTAAAATACTCTATTCACCCTCCTCTATAGTTAAATAGATCTATCCCCTCAGGTGGTAAAGCTTTTACCATCCTTCAATTTATGTGGCAAAAAAAATTTAAAGATGACAAAATTAGGGCAGTGAGACTTTTTGATCATATTTGACCTATGGTAATTTTAGTATAATTTCTGAATGATTAAATCTTATAGTCTCTTTGTTAATTGTTGTTTAGATCAAAAAGTTATTATTTTGGTCTACGATAGAATTCATTTCTGGAAAATTATGAAACTCATACCTTGTTATTAATTAGCCAATAGGAAGCTCTGGAAATTTTGGTGGGATCATTGCATGTCAAAATTTTATACTTCATGTTCAAAATCATGGGGATCATGATTTAGGGAAAATTATTTAAAGGTTGATTTAATTAGGAAAAATACCAAGTTCTGCTTTTGGGCTCAACAAGTCATGATAGACCCCCAGTAATAGTTATAAGGTTGTAAGCAAAGTAATCTGGAGTATTTACTTTTATACGCTCAGGATAGTTCACTTGGTCTACATATAGTAAATTCAAGTATTCATGATAGAAATGTAAGCCACACATGAGTGGAGATATAGTGGGTGCACCTAGTTAGGTGTACTCTTGATGAGGTCACCCTTAGGGCCAAATTCTAAGTAGTCTGGGTAACAAGGAGATGGGGTTGTGCTCAGGGTCAACGGAATATAAATCCACTTAGGACTAGCTAAAAAGGCAATGTGGGGAAAATGTTTGGTAATAACTAGATACTCATAAAAGTAAGTGCCTTGAGAAAGGGAGTTTTGGGCTTCATCCCATCGTAGTTCATAGTTCTCTTGAGAGCCCTTCACCCGGCATGCCCTGGGCAGTCCAAGGTTAACCCTAAACTGTAAGATTAAGCAGACAAAAAGAGTAACCAATAATAAACCACCTTCACTTACACTCATACCATAATTTTGGGAGGGTAGCTGACTTAGATTGGTGAGCTGATGGCTCGGAAGCTCCTTATAGCATGTGTGCATGTGCATTTAGTGGTGGGTCCTCGTTATTGGACGATCGTTCACATCGACGTCGATACGTTGACTCGGCAAGTGTAAGTATTCACTTAGCCAATAAAAGACTGGTGGATTTGGCAGCACTAGTACAAGAGACGTTGTAGCACCTAATTATGGGTGTACCGAGTTGTACGCAAGATCTTCGTTGTGTCGTGTGAATACCGGCCAAGGAGTGGGGAGGCTCAACCCACTGCCTCGGTTTGCCACTATGAGAAGTACGTGAGAGTTTAGCTAACTCCAAATAGGGGAACTAAAAATCTGTGCGTGTAGAGTTGGGTGGGTGAGTTGCACTTGTGTGGAACATATCATCAAGCATGCATATCATTTCATGTCATACATAACTTGCATAAAACTCCTACCCCTAATGTATAAATTATTATGGGATCTTTTATATGTTAGGCCTTACAAAACGAGCCCTTAACTTATAAGTCTATATGGGCATTCTCATAAGCTAAGGTTACTTTCTCTGTGATGATAGATAGCTGCTCTACTTTTACACTAATTTGTTGCTTCTAGTATACAACTACTCTTACTTTCTGTTCATATACCTGTCATTACTGTGATAGAAACTTTTAGCTTATGACAGTTAGAGTCATTATCATCTACTCTTGTTTACTCTCCACTTTCAGTCCCTTTCCTTTCATCCTCCCTCGCACGGTGCCTAGGTGTCACAGGGGGGAGGGAGGGGGACCAAGACTTAGCTAAACTAATGGACTGATGGGCATAACACCAGGGACTCCAGCTGGGAGGCAAGGTACAACACTAGGGGAGACAGCACACACAGGAGGCGGTGAACCAGCCTAGTCCAAATGTGGCAGCAGCTACAACAGTCATGGGATCAGTGAGTGTCTAGTAGCTTTACTTCCACGAGCGTTATGTATTGAGGATTATATGTACTGGGCTGGTGCCCTTTTATCCTTTGTTTTTGAGGACTAATTCATGTGGTTCATCTTCGATTATATGTGGACATATTTTATATATATTGCAGGTGATGTGGACCAGTTATCGTTATGATACTACTTCTTTTTTAAAGAGGATAAACTAGAGTATTTGCCGGCAGAATCTCGGTTTGTAGTGTCAACCTTCTCGGGAGTTGATGTCACAGCGGTTCTGGGCATAAGACCCGAAACAAATGGGTCCTTACACAGTCTCTGTAATAATAAGGAGTGTGTTTCCTGGAGGCAGTTGCTGTAATTATGAGCCTACTTCCTAGAGGCCATTGATGTAATTGAGAGTGAGTTGCCATAAGGTAGTTGGGGTAAATGAGAGTGCGTTGTCCGAAGAGAATTGCTGTAATTGACAGATCGCTTCCCGGAGGCAGTTGTTGGGAGTGTCAGTTACACACCCAATTGGGAATGTCGCGACACTACCAAGTGGATGTGTTGTACTCCATATTTTTAGGGAGTGTCGTTGGGGCACTCCCTTTTCATAGGGTGTGTCGTGCACTCTATTTTTCACGTGTTGTCACCCTGTGTGCAGAGCCGAGTTGCGCGTGACGCGACGCAGCTTGCGCACGCTAGCGTTCTGAGGTCCGATTGGGGGACCAAATGGTCTCAGAATCGTGCAAAACTTGGACTATTTAAATGGTGTCGGCGAGCCGTTCGAGATCGCAGCAAGAAATCTTAGTTTGACCGAATTGTTGCTGGGCAACTCCAAATCTCCAATAATATTTTTTTATAATTCAGACTTAGAGTTAAATTGTTATCTATACTTTTAATAGAGTATTTTGGATACATGCGCTAACACAAATTTTCATGTTTCAACTACTTTAACATTAAATGTATTTTCTTTTTATAGTCTAAATTAATTTTGACTAAAGGTTGATCAAGGGATGTACTCTGATCTTAGTTAGTCATTCATGGCCAAATAAATGGCTTTGGCTTAAACGTGGGCAGTTTGGAGAACTATGTCATGCATGCAGTGACAGACGCAGTGATTTTTTCCTGTGTGGGCAGTGTATGAAAATAAAATAAAAATATTATTACTTTGAATTATATCTAAAAATGATAAATAACTGTAACATACAAAAAAATAAATAATAAAACATATTTAGGAAATATAATGATAAAAAATGCATTATAAAATAAAATGATAAATAAATATGTTGGTAATAAAAAATATGGCATGCATAGAACTTGAACTCATGACCATATACCAACTTAACTAAGATAATTGCTTGATATATATATAAGTTGATTTTTTCCTAACTCGGGCACATGCCCTCAAAACAAATATCTGACTATATGTCATTATACTCCTAACCAATAAGATAAATAAAACACAATCAAGCAAATATGAATTTATCTCATTGAGTCAATTCATCGAGCATGTATGCAAGAAAAAATATGAAAAAATATATAAATAAGCAGAAGAATCAACAATATTATTCCCTTATATAATCAGCAATATCAAATGCAGAATCACTTAACAAAAGTATGTATGAAAATGTGGTTGCGTAAGAAGAAACTTCACATATATGGAAGAATATATATATATATATAAAAAGTGAAAAATAATGAATTGACCGGAACACTTGCATTTGAATATTTGGGTTTATGGTTTGGGTTTACGTTTTAGGGTTACAAAATTAAAGCTAAGTTGGTACACGTTTTTAAGGGTTTAGAGTTTAGGGTTATATAATAAATAATAATATATATATATATATATATATATATATATATATATATATATATATATATATATATATATATATATATATATATATATATATATATATCTTTATCACTATAAAGAAAATAGTTTTATCATTAATTTTAAACTCATTGAAAACTTCATGACCGTCGGATCTGTCCAAATATTTTATCAACCGTATTATTAAACCGCCTCTCTCTCTTCACTTTTCATAGGTCTCCTAAACCTATTAGGGTAGCCTAAATCTATTTTAAAAATTATTAAATAAAATTCAGCACATGATGACAAGGCCCAAAGAATGGAGACGAACCTCTATAGGGCCCGCCCAGTTTTAATAAACTTCTTATGAAGTTATCCCGTGCATTTAATTTATACCAAGAAATATAAGTTATACTCATGATGTGAGACTAAATTTGAGGAATATGTATAAGATAATAAAAAAGAGAGAAATACGGGCTGGCTAAGACTCAAACTGCAGACCTTCTACATGTAAGGGTTGTATCTTTTCCACTATACCATTACTTTCTACATTATATAAAGTGCAGATTATTTTATATATAACCTTAAATAAGGGATTTGTTAATTTCTTTTAATTACATGAAGAAGAAGAATTATTTAATAATTCTATAAATATAAGATTTCATATTTTAAAAACATGAGCCCCGTGTCGCGAAGCCCGCCGTCACCGGCCGAGTACTGTGGCGCGTGGCCATCGGGTCGGAGGCTCGTGTCTGTCGCTCGTGTGTGTATATATATATATATATATATATATATATATATATATATATATATATATATATATATATATATATATATATATACATGATATTGCCAAATAAATTAATTGCAAATTCTGCTATTAATACATGATATTGTTAAAAATCAGTGTGGGCGGCTGCCCACACTGGGCCCAATGTGGGTCCGCCCCTGCATGCATGCAACGATACAAAGATTTGCACACGTTTTTTAAGGATAATTCTATACACACCTAAAGGATAGCTAAAAATCTTAAAAAGTGGGACACATGCATAATAAAATAATTTATTTTATGCACAAAAAAGACAAAAAGTATGGAAAATGCCAAATAATTTATTTTATTGTGTGTGAGGCACATTTTTTTAAAATTTTTAAGTGTATTTTAAGTGTGTGTAGTTCCTCAGATTAGTGCTCATGATTTCATTTTTCCCTTAACATAAGTTGGTGTATTTATTTGATGGCATCTCGTAATAATTTAGGCGACATCTCCACTGACTCACACATGGAGGCAAGAGGAAAGGAATAAGAATTAGTACGTAGTTGCGGCTAGAAAAGAATTGTAATAATGTTAACTATTTTGAAAGAAATCAAATAAAATATATATAAGATTAGGAGAAATAAATTAGAAAATTTAAAAATATGAATGGATTGAAAGCCAACGGGGAGTTTTTCAAGGGAAAACAATTAAGCAAGGACAAATATTAAAGAATTATAATTCTAAGGGAAAACAATAATGCCAAGTAAAATAAATAAATGAGGTAATTAAGCAAAATAAGACACGTGTCTTTCTATGCTTTAGAACTCCCACTGCACAATATATAAATGAGGTTAGACTGCTAAGAGATGACATCCTTATTTGTGCTTCTTCAACAACACAATCTTTAAGCTCTAGCTTTAATTCTTGACTACAATTCGATGGAGTTCTCCCGGCGAATGGTTGCAGTTGCGGTACTCTTAATATTTCTCCTATGTTTTGATGGTTTGTCTCTCTCTTTCTCCCAAGGATACTTTAGTGATCTTATGGGTTCAACATACACATTCACATAAACACATATATGTGTCCCTCGTGCGGCCGCGACATATCCTGGTGGTCACGACAATGCCCGACAAGATGTCGCTTCCAGTGATTGTAGGCCTCCGATCACAGTACTACGACAATCGCTCAATTTTCTAATGCTCTATGGGGGTCTACGAGCGGCGGGAGTATTGTCGTGCTGGGACATGGTCGTGCTTGACGTAATATTGCGGCAGTACATGCCCCCCATGTACTCAATTATTTGATTATATAATATAAATATAATAATATATATCATTCGTTTATATTTGTGAGAAAGCTAAATAAAAAAGTTATTTGGGAACATTGTGCAGCTCCACCGTCCATCCGCCGAACTCCGGCACCGTTTGGCAAGGTGGTGGCGGTCGCAAACACATGGGCTAAACTATCATTTCTTAAGAATCACCTAACAAACATCATTCATTTGAACATACAAATGGATGAAGTTGCTTAGTTGGGCGTTAACAAATGACAATTTAACCCCCATATTCATAACGGCCACCACCGTGCCAAAGGCAGCCTTCTTCATAGCATCTAAAATAAAGTGCGCATATATATATAAATAAAATTCATTTAATTTGTTGTGCCCCATAGAATAGAAAGGTAGATAGATGGAAATTCAAGTGCTCTTATATTTAGAAATCTATTCGGGTGCATTTAATTAGGGCAAATGAATTATAACACTAACAATATTTATGTGTTGATCTGATTGTTTGAAGTGAATGTACAACCTGTTTCTGCCGGCTCTAGCTCTCGCCGCCCTCTCCGCCCTCTCCGCCCTCTCCGCCCTCTCCGCCCTCTCCCAATAGCAAAAATTGGTCGTCCCAAGAAAATCCCTGGTCCCCCCCCTAGCCTCCCTAGAAAAATACCTAATGAAATTGTAACTACTGATGAGGAAGGCTGCACAAATATATCTTCTCTCCCAGACGGAGGATGTAAGTATTTCGCTTGCAGAATTTATTGCGATATACAAGAAACCATTAGGGTTGATTGCACGTTGAGAACTGGCGGCTGCGTCAAGCGCAGATGTGAATGTGTGATATGCCCTTTGAAGCAACCTTCTCCGTCACCCAAAGCCATCTGCTTACCACCACCCGATGATGAGCCAGGGTCTGGTGGAACACATGCATTTCTTCTTGGAGGTTGGGCCTACAGGAGAAGTAATATTGGTGGTGAACTTTAATATATATAGCAGTTTGAATAAAAAAAAGCATTGAGCTTCTATACCTTACGTCTTTTTTGATGTTGTAATAATAATCAATGATGATCTTGTATGCTTACTTATATTAATCATATGGAATAATTTTCTATTATATTATTTTTCTGTACTGAATTTCATATTGTTATACATGCATCAACATAAAAAAAATCTTAGGATCCGTTTGTTTGAATGAAATTTGCTTTCTGTAATTGATATTCGGAATTAAAATTTCAATTCCCATATTTAGTTGGTTTGGTTAGGATCCGATGCAATCCGGATCCAGATTTGAAATTTAATTTTTCCCCTAGATACATGTGGAGATGGCTGAAAAAAAAGGGGGAAAATAATTATATATATATTTTTGCTCTTTTGGTTCCGTGAGTTGCCGCAAAAGGAGGGGGATTAATTATTTCTCTTTTTTATTATTTCCATGAAATAATAAAATCCATCCCACCATCGTGAGTTAAGATATTGAGCCGCCCGAAGGTTTTAGAGTACTAGGAACCGTCTGGAGAGAAAAATCGTCGCCTGGGTTATTTCTGAAGGAGATCATGCCGCCCCGGGCTTGCGTTGAAGGAAGGCCGCCGCCGACGCTGGTGGTTGCCGATGGTGCGACCCCGTGCGGCGGCATCGGTACCGTTGGTGCCGATCTCGCTGTTCTCACCTTGTTTCTTCATCCCATGTGGAACTCTCGACGCATCCGCCGGCTTTGGAGATGATAGCCGGCAGTTTTGGAGGAGAGAGTCTTTGTCGGTCTTGGAGGAGGTGTGTTGGTGGGAGTTGGTCGGCTTCACAGTGGTGACCTCTGGTTGAGGAGTTCAGAGAGCCGGATCCAGGCTTGGCTTGTTTGGCATAATCAACGTTGGAGTCGATGCAGTGCGGGCGTGGAGACGAAGGCATGCGTGAGTGCAGTGACATTGATGTTGTTTCTGTAAAAATTTCCCAAAATGGGATAGGGGAAGCCACAAGAGGTCGCGGATGTTGAAACTTTTGAAGTGAAAGTGGCGGCCTGGGCGGACTGTGCGAACAGAGGTGGCGGGTAGCCAGGTCGGCGAGGGTGTTGCAGGAATATTGTTCCTGGAAGTAACCGGGCGGACGGGATGGTTATCCACGCAGTTCGCCGGTTTTTGCGGACTGTTTTGGAGTCCGCCTGTTTTGGGCGGACTGGTCTTTGTATCCCTGGTGCTGTGTTTGCACCAAGGATCGCTCGTAGTGTTTTGGACTTGGTCTGGTTTTGTACGGGGGGTCGCGTGGTTATCGCGGACTGCCTGTCTGTCGTGGACTCGGCGGGGTGGCGTTGCTTGCCGAGCTCTGCGGATGGTCTCCTGAGTCTGCGTGATATGGTATTGCGGGCTGTTGTAGCTTATGTTGCGGGGTGTGTCCGCGTGCTGTATTGGGTGGCAGTCTAGCTCTGTTTGCCTTGGGCGGACTGGTTTTGTGCCAGTGATAGGCAGGTCGACAGCATGTGTGTCCGCATAGCGGCGGACTGGCCTTTTGTTTGTTCTGGCTCCGGGAGGTCTGGTCAAGTCCATGCGGACTTAGCGGACTGGGTTGTGTTAGCGCACGGGTTGGGGCGGTGATTCTATTCACTAGGGTGGTGACCACACTTCTCACCTCGCCTATAAATAAAACCCCCCCGGCAGGTCTACAATAATAGAGTGAACAGTAAGTTGGGCTTGGGCAAGTGTTGCGGTCTGTGGTTTTCTGTTCGCGCGATTTGAGTAGTGCTGACGGTGTGCTGTGTGCAGGTCGCACGACTAGATTCAAGGAGCCAGGAGTTTGGCATTGAAGTGTGCGATCTCTGCGGTCTCAGCTGGTCGCTTCTGCTGCTTGTCAGTTTTCTACTTCAGCTTGATCAAGTTCCAATAACCTGTCTGTCGGTCTCAGGCGGGTAGGCGGTCTGTTCCTCTGTTCTTCAGCAGGCAACGAATAACGGTGTGTCCGCTTTGTTGATGCGCGAAAACGCCGCGGGGCACCAGCCAGCTAACACAGAGGGGTGTTCGATCTCACAAGCTAGGAGAGGAGGAGAAGAGGAAAGGAAGGAAGCCTCTGAGTGCTCGAGAGTGAGCAAACGCTTGTCAAAGAGGGTTGCGGGGATAGAGGAGAGGAGCTTGATCAACAAAGCGGGTTGATCAGAGAGGAGAAGGAGGTTGACCAGGAGCTGTCGAGCAGACGGCTAATATGACGGTTGTGCTTGCAGGTTGGAAGCCGAGGAGAGCTGAGCTGAGAAGAAGTCTGCTGGGCAGAGGAGCAAGGCTTGCTGAGCAGAGGAGCAAGGCTTGCTGAGCAGAGGAGCAGAAGAGGGGGCCGCTAGCAGCGGCAACAACACACTTCGCCCGCCGCGGCTTAAATGCCACTCCTGCGACGGGCTTTTCCTTTTATTAAAAGCTAGAGATTACAAGCTTACAAGTACCACCTTTGCAACAAATCAATAAAGGGGTACAAGGAGAAGCTGGCGGCTAAGAGAGAAGAAAGTGCCAGAAAGCAGGGAGAAGCTGCCAGAGACTAAGTAAAAGAAGTCTGCTGGCAAGCTGGAGGATGAGAAACTGAGCCTGCAGAGTCTGCTGGCAAGCTGCTGAAGAGCTGCTGGAGAGCTGTGCGGACAGGAAACTGAGTCCGCAGAGCTTGTTGGAGAAGGCGACGACGGACTGCGCGGACTGGAAAACGGAGTCCGCAGGGCTTGCTGGCAGGACTTTGCAGGATCTTCCTGGATGATCCACTGATCTAGAATGAGAGGCACCATGGGCTATTTATAGGCCCAGGGAGTTCTTCTAGAAGCGGGGCCCAGTGACATCAGCATGACGACCTGCGCGGACTCCGCGACAGAGATTTTGCGTCCGCCACTGTTGCCTGAGGAAGCAAGCGGAAGGACCCACCTGCAGAGAACTGGAGGTCGCCCCCTAGCGGGCGACCTGGGCGGACTCCGGGAGGAGTCCGCCCGGCAGGCCGGGGGCCGCCCCCTAGCGGGCGGCCTGGGCGGACTCCGGGTGGAGTCCGCCCGGCTGGAGCCGGGGCCGCCCCCTAGCGGGCGGCCTGGGCGGACTCCGGGGGAGTCCGCCCGGCAGGAGCCGGGGCCGCCCCCTAGCGGCGGCCTGGGCGGACTCCGGGGGGAGTCCGCCCGCAGGAGCCGGGCCCGCCCCTAGCGGGCGGCCTGGGCGGACTCCAGGGGAGTCCGCCCGGCAGGAGCCGGGGCCGCCCCTAGCGGGCGGCCTGGGCGGACTCCAGGGGGAGTCCGCCCGGCGAGGAGCCGGGGCGCCCCCTAGCGGGCGACCTGGGCGGACTCCAGGGGGAGTCCGCCCGGCAGGAGCCGGGGCCGCCCCCTAGCGGGCGGCCTGGGCGGACTCCAGGGGGAGTCCGCCCGGCAGGAGCCGGGGCCGCCCCCTAGCGGGCGGCCTGGGGCGGACTCCGGGGGAGTCCGCCCGGCAGGAGCCGGGGCCGCCCCCTAGCGGGCGACCTGGGCGGACTCCAGGGGGAGTCCGCCCGGCAGGAGCCGGGGCCGCCCCCTAGCGGGCGGCCTGGGCGGACTCCGGGGGGAGTCCGCCCGGCAGGAGCCGGGGCCGCCCCCTAGCGGGCGGCCTGGGCGTACTCCAGGGGGAGTCCGCCCGGCAGGAGCCGGGGCCGCCCCCTAGCGGGCGGCCTGGGCGGACTCCAGGGGGAGTCCGCCCGGCAGGAGCCGGGGCGCCCCCTAGCGGGCGGCCTGGGCGGACTCCGGTGGAGTCCGCCCGGCTGGCGGGCAGAGGCCGCCCGGGGTGGGCGGCTCGGCGGACGGCGGCAGGGGGCCGCCGCCCCTCGGGCAGCAAGGGAGGTCGCCCCTGACGGGCTTCCTCGGCGGACGGCGGTAGGAGACCACCGCCCCTTGGGCGAAATAGGAGGCCGCTCCTGGTACTGCTGTTGGCGGACTCCTGCAAGGAAAAGACTGCACGATTAGCGGACCTAACCGCATGTCCCGCGAGGGTGAGCCATGGGAATAGCTCGCCGTCCCGCAAGGCACGCGGTTGCTAGGAGACCTAGGCGGATAGGGAAGACTGTCCGCCTACGCTGGGACCCATCGCGATCAAAAGGGAGAATCTAAGGGTCACGATGAGCCAGCTGGCCACTTGGGAAGGATCGCCGATTCTGGGTTAACATAATCCCCGCACTTTTTTAAGTTCCGAAAAGAACTTCGAAAAAGTTGGAGACCCACGAAAATCGTGATCCACCCCCAACGGTGAGAAGAGGAGCAAGGAGAGACAGGACCTGAAGACTCTCCTCACAAGCTTGTGCTTCCTGCCTGTTTTCCTGCAAGAGGAAGTTAGGGCAAATATGTAGGAGTGGTACATCGAGTGTGTACCTGAATTTGCTTTTTGCAAAACGAAGAAGGCGTGTCTTCTGTAAACGCTCTGCAAAAACAAAAGTGAGGGAAAACAGAAAGGCATAACAACTCGCAAGTACCTGAAATGGACCTGCAAGTCTTTGCTGGTTTCTGCAAAAGAAGAGTTAGAGCATGCACAATATATGAGAGTAACTTGCAAGTACCTGTGAAGAGACTTGCAAGGGTTTGAGGATCTCTGCAAGAAGAGAGTTAAGAGCAGGTATCCTATATAAAAACAAGCTGCAAGTACCTGGATGAGGTTTGCAGGTGTTTGCTAATCTCTGCAAGAAGAGAAGTTAGGAACCAATAAGATATGAAAATAACTTGCAAGTACCTGTGAAGAGAAGGCTTGCAAGTGTTAACTGTAGACTGTTAACTGTTGATAAGTTAACTGTTGACAAGATAAGGCCGATATGACCAATTAGCAAGAAGAATGCCTGATGAATACTATTATGAAGCCCAGACCAATAAACTGAGCTGTTAACTGCTGACAGATATGACTGGATTACAATAGCATGGCTGATAGCGCTTGAGTAAACAATGTAGATAAGATGAGAGCAATAAAGCTTATATAGGCAGAGTAAGAGTCATCATCCCGATAGAGCTTTGAATAAGCAATTCATATAGGATGAGCACGAGCAAAGTGATTGCTGAAAATCCTTTTGGTAGGTCGGATTAACCTGTTCACCTGTGAAAGGAGGCAAGAGAGAAAAGGAGGGCTGCACCCGGAATGACTAAAGTGGGTTGAATGCTGCCACAGGTGTTCCCCGTGGGCCTTATGCATCACTTGCCCGGAAAATCATCCCGAGTATAGTCCTACTCAAAGCGGGCTGGCCGCGCAATCCTCAAGGAGGGGGGAAAAGGAAAAAAGAGGTCCATGTTCGGAATGACTGCAGAGGGTTGAATGCTGCCACAGGTGTTCCCCGTGGGCCTTATGCATCACTTGCCCGAAAAAATCATTCCGAGTATGGTCCTGCTCGAAGCGGGAAAGGAAAAAGAGGTCCATGTTCGGAATGACTACAGAGGGTTGAATGCTGCCCACGGTGTTCCCCGTGGGCCTTATGCATCACTTGCCCGAAAAAATCATTCCGAGTATGGTCCTGCTCGAAGCGGGAAAGGAAAAAGAGGTCCATGTTCGGAATGACTACAGAGGGTTTGAATGCTGCCACAGGTGTTCCCCGTGGGCCTTATGCATCACTGGCCTGAGAAAGTCATTTGAGTATGGTCCCTGCTCAAAGCGGGCTGGCCGCGCATCCTCAAGGAGGGCACAAAGCAAGGGAAGGTCCTGAGAGGACCGCTGGAAGCAAGGAAGATCCTGAGAAGGATCGCTAGAAGCAAGGGAGATCCTGAGAAGGATCGCTAGAGACTCTGCTCTCTTGCCCTGGGCACAAGCACACTGATCAAGGAGACAGGTTGCGCCAAGAGGCCTATATTGTCTGTGTGTTGATCAGTGGAGTTGTGAGAACCCGAGAGGCATGGATCGAGGATACCGGAGAGAGTTATTCGGCCACCACAGTTGAAGGATGATCCAAGAGACAAGGCTACGCTTGATTGCCATTGCTTGTCCAGCGAAGATCATCCTAACCGTAGTGTTTCCTATAAGACGCACAGCAGAGCTAACACATGGGGCTCCCCTAGCACACACTCTGTGTCAGATGCTGGCTAGGATCCTAAGCCTGAAGCCCATAATCGTAATGAACTGCTCCCACTACACATATGGGTATACTCCGCGCATATGTGGTCGAAGCGTAGTGCGAGAACAAACTACGGAGGGAACGTTTCAGACTTGGCGAAATCTCATTGGCGTATTGATCCAGAGAGAGAGAGGCAACAAAAAGGGAAACTGTGTCAGTACAGGATCTCTGAATAAAAGCTTTGCAGAAAAGCAAGAAAACACTGAGAAGTGTTGTAATGAAAATGTTTGAAAGAGGGAGAGCAAGGGTTGAGATAACCCCTGTAGGTTGTAAGGAGCTCTGGAGGACTGTGAAGTCCCTCGCTTGGAGGACTGTGAAATCCTTGCTAGTTTAGAATAGTCTTCCTAATATACCCTCGTCATCGGCATCGAAGCATTCGACGGTTGGGGAACAACGAGGAGAGGAGGCTCTTCGATGTGGTTCACTCCCCTTGAGGAGCAAGGAACATACTGAAATTTCTTGCCCTTTGACGTTGATGGGTCAGGCGATCTTCTTTAGGAGAGCAAGTCATGCATCTTGCCCTGCCGGAGCATCCTTTGCAACAAGCTGACGGAATGCTCGGCAGTTTTCTGTTCGATGGCCCGCTCTTTGTGGAATTCACAATAAGGCTCTGAGTCTCTAGACCTCTGATCTGCTGGTCGATAGGGCTTCTTGTAGCTCGCCCTGTCTTTCATGATCTGGATCACTTCTTGCACGGCGTCGTCGAGATCAGACTCGTGCAAGTCATCGCCTTGCTGCTGTTGAACAGTGTGCTGTTTGAGAAGGAGCTAGCGGGAGCAAAGGATCTTGAGCATCACGGCTCGGGAAGGAGTATCGCTGGCGATGAAGCCTTCTCTCCTTCCTTGAGTGAGCTGGGAAATGATTGTAAGAGAGACCTTGGAGGTTGCTTGCGAAAACGGATCTTTCTCTGATACGAGCTTGGAGACGAAGCCTGGATTGCTCTTCTCGCCTCGGATGTATGAGTTGGCTAGAGCAATCAGCTCTTGGTATGTCCTTGGAGCACGGACATTAGCTTCAAACTTGAGAGGCCCTTCACGAAGACCGTGGATAAGAGCCACTCGGTACATTTCTTGATCAACGATTTCGATGTCCAGAATCTCTCTCTGGAATCGATCAACAAATTGAACCAAGTTTCATCACTGCGCTGTCTGATCTCAAAGAGGGCTTCAGGACCGCCCTTTCTCTTGGAGGAGGTAGAGAATCTGAGAAGGAATTCCTACGAAAATATCGAGGAAGGAAGATGGAGTGAGGACGGAGGCCATAGAACCAATCCCTCACTTGCCCATCAAAGGTTGTCACAAGGAGCTTGCACTTGGTTGCATCTGATAGAGTCTTGAGAGCAACGGCTGATTCAAAGGCTTGAAGATGCTTGACCGGATCAGTCTCTCCTGTATAGATTGGCAGTCGAGGCTCTCTGAAGTTTGCTGGAGTAGGTTAAGGCGAACGCTCTCAATAAAGGGCGACGGCTCTTCCTGCTCTCCCACAGCATAAGGGATCGAAGGGAGCATAGGCTGCAGCTGCAAAAGAAGCAGGGGGGTAGAAAGGAAAGGTTGCTGCAGGGGGAGCAGAGGCAGGGAGCTGGGGGGCAAGGATGACTTCCTTGAAAGTTGAGAAATCTAGCAGGACTTCCCCGGGCAGCTTGCCGGAAGAAGTTTTGGCGAGCGGCAAAACTCTTCATCTTGAGTTCGCAAAGGCAGCAGGACCTTGCGGGAAGGTTGGGGTATAAGGCGGATAGAACGGCGGACAAGCTTGAGAATAAGCTTGCTTATGCTCTGATGCTGGTGTTTGGGTTGATTGGAGCAGCTGGAGCAGTTGCTGGACGACGAGTCTAACCGCTGCGTGATCGCAGCAAGGACTTGGTTGATTGCTTGGAACTGTTGAGCATTCTCACGGCGCGACTGCTCAAAAGCTTCCCAGAGAGGATCTTCACTGGGACTTGGAGCAAAGTTCTCGGCTGATTGATCTGACATGGCTAACTGTCGCTGTTCACCGTCTGACCGGATCTGAAGGCCGCGTGTTAACTGTTGATGCGCGAAAACGCCGCGGGGCACCAGCCAGCTAACACGGAGGGGGTGTTCGATCTCACAAGCTAGAGAGGAGGAGAAGAGGAAAGGAAGGAAGCCTCTGAGTGCTCGAGAGTGGAGCAAACGGCTTGTCAAAGAGGGTTGCCGGGGATAGAGGAGAGGAGCTTGATCAACAAAGCGGTTGATCAAGAGAGAGAAGGAGGTTGACCAGGAGCTGTCGAGCAGACGGCTAATATGACGGTTGTGCTTGCAGTTGGAAGCCGAGGAGAGCTGAGCTGAGAAGAAGTCTGCTGAGCAGAGGAGCAAGGCTTGCTGAGCAGAGGAGCAAGGCTTGCTGAGCAGAGGAGCAGAAGAGGGGGCCGCTAGCAGCAGCAACAACACACTTCGCCCGCCGCGGCTTAAATGCCACTCCTGCGACGGGCTTTCCTTTTATTAAAAGCTAGAGATTACAAGCTTACAAGTACAACCTTTGCAACAAATCAATAAAGGGGTACAAGGAGAAGCTGGCGGCTAAGAGAGAAGAAAGTGCCAGAAAGCAGGGAGAAGCTGCCAGAGACTAAGTAAAAGAGTCTGCTGGCAAGCTGGAGGATTGAGAAACTGAGCCTGCAGAGTCTGCTGGCAAGCTGCTGAAGAGCTGCTGGAGAGCTGTGCGGACAGGAAACTGAGTCCGCAGAGCTTGTTGGAGAAGGCGACGACGGACTGCGCGGACTGGAAACGGAGTCCGCAGGGCTTGCTGGCAGGACTTGCAGGATCTTCCTGATGATCCACTGATCTAGAATGAGAGGCACCATGGGCTATTTATAGGCCCAGGGGAGTTCTTCTAGAAGCGGGGCCCAGTGACATCAGCATGACGACCTGGCGCGGACTCCGCGGACAGAGATTTTGCGTCCGCCACTGTTGCCTGAGGAAGCAAGCGGAAGGCCCACCTGCAGAGAACTGGAGGTCGCCCCCTAGCGGGCGACCTGGGCGGACTCCGGGAGGAGTCCTCCCGGCAGGCCGGGGGGCCGCCCCCTAGCGGGCGGCTGGGCGGACTCCGGGTGGAGTCCGCCCGGCTGGAGCCGGGGCCGCCCCCTAGCGGGCGGCCTGGGCGGACTCCGGGGGGAGTCCGCCCGGCAGGAGCCGGGGCCGCCCCCTAGCGGGCGGCCTGGGCGGACTCCGGGGGGAGTCCGCCCGGCAGGAGCCGGGGCCGCCCTAGCGCGGGCGGCCTGGGCGGACTCCAGGGGAGAGTCCGCCCGGCAGGAGCCGGGGGCCGCCCCCTAGCGGGCGCCTGGGCGGACTCCAGGGGGAGTCCGCCCGGCAGGAGCCGTGGGCCGCCCCCTAGCGGGCGACCTGGGCGGACTCCAGGGGGAGTCCGCCCGCCAGGAGGGCCGGGGCCGCCCCCTAGCGGGCGGCCTGGGCGGACTCCAGGGGGAGTCCGCCCGGCAGGAGCCGGGGCCGCCCTTAGAGCGGGCGGCCTGGGCGGACTCCGGGGGAGTCCGCCGCGGCAGGAGCCGGGCCGCCCCCTAGCGGGCGACCTGGGCGGACTCCAGGGGGAGTCCGCCCGGCAGGAGCCGGGGGCCGCCCCCTAGCGGGGGTCCCTGGGCGGACTCCGGGGGGAGTCCGCCCGGCAGGAGCCGGGGGCCGCCACCTAGCGGGCGGCCTGGGCGGACTCCAGGGGGAGTCCGCCCGCAGGAGCCGGGGCGCGCCCCCTAGCGGCGGCGGCCTGGGCGGACTCCAGGGGGAGTCCGCCCGGCAGGAGCCGGGGCCGCCCCCTAGCGGGCGGCCTGGGCGGACTCCGGTGGAGTCCGCCCGGCTGGCGGGCAGAGGCCGCCGGGGTGGGGGGGGGCTCCGTCGGACGGCGGCAGGGGGCCGCCGCCCCTCGGGCAGCAAGGAGGTCGCCCCTGGCGGGCTTGCTCGCGGCGGACGGCGGTAGGAGACCACCGCCCCTTGGGCGAAATAGGAGGCCGCTCCTGGTACTGCTGTTGGCGGACTCCTGCAAGGAAAAGACTGCATGTTAGCGGACCTAACAGCATGTCCCGCGAGGGTGAGCCATGGGAATAGCTCGCGTCCGCAAGGCACGGGTTGCTAGGAGACCTAGGCGGATAGGACGACTGTCCGCCTACGCTGGGACTTCATCGCGATCAAAAGGTTGAGAATCTAAGGTCACGGATGAGCCAGCTGGCCTCCTTGGGAAGCATCGCGATAACTGGGTTGTCCGCTTGACCTCGCGGTCTCGGCGGACTCCGTGTGCTATTCGGCTTGTAGCAGTTGCAGCTTGGGCGACCTTGGTGGACGAGGCGGTCTCCAGTGCTGTCCGCCCGACTTGTTTTGTTCTTTCTGTTTGTAGCTTGTGTACTAGCGAAATCATGTCTCGCTACATATACCTCGCCTTGTAAAGAAGTGTGAATGAATAAAAGACATGCTCGTTCTTCCATTTGTGGTTGGTGTTAAACTTGCTCCTTGGGCTTCCGCATGATCAAAGTGTGAACTGGGTAGTTCTGAAAATATTAATTTGGCTTTAGGCTACCTTGCTGACCACTTTGAGAAATTTTAACAACTTCTGATCTCGACAAAACGGGTTATACAAAAAGTATAAGAAATCTAAATAGTTTTTGATTAGGTTATTTTCCCTCTGAACTATATTGTTTTAGTTAATTTGTCACAAAGCACTTCATGTATATATATCTGCTAGACTTTTACTTTCTGTCAGATATTTGTTGTTATGCTTTGTGATTGTATTTTATTGTTTTAATGCATTGTACATAGTGACCTCACCCAAATAGGGGGAGATTGTTGGAACCCCACATGTTTTATGGTTGATTGGTGCTAAGTTCACTATTAGGATTGCATAGATTGACCCACAATGTATAGTGTAGGTTCATAGGTCTTTATTGGATCTTAGGGTAGGTCAGCAAGTCAGTTTAATTGGACCAATCCCTCAGAAGACTTAGAAGACTGAAGATTTCAGAATAAGACAGATTTTTTCAATGTTGAAAAAGTCGTTCAACGAAATCTGAATGGAGTTCAACGGTCTTCGTTCTCAGTTCGACGATCTCAAAGTTTCTTCTCTGAAGTTGAGATCTGTTGAAGGCAGGAAAAATCCCAACCTCATAAATAGGATCAAGGCAGCCTAAGGTTACTGATTCTATGACCCGACGTCACATTTCAAGTGGCTAGCGAGAAAGAAAGGAAACTATCTACAAGCACACCAAGTGCTCTAGCAGGGAGGTCCCACCACATACCGGAAGCTTAGAAGAAGCTTCCCCTCCGCAACTAAAAGGCTGGGCAAGGTACTAGGCAGCAAGGACTTGGCGAGTATCCACTTGGGGGACCCCGACCTCTTCAAAAAGTGTCATTTCCAGTACCCCAGGGGGCTATTTATAGAGAAATCTTGGGGGAGGGGGGGTATAGGCAAGTATCCAGCTACTAGCAGCGAGCTCCATGGGATACTCGCCCATACTCGTGAGTTGCTCGCCCAAACTCGCCACAGCTCGCCTCTGCTCGCCCAAGCTCGCCACAGCTCGCCTCTACTCGCCTCTGCTCGCCCAAGCTCGCCACAGCTCGCCTCTACTCGCCCAAGCTCGCCACAGCTCGCCTCTGCTCCGCGGCCAAGCTCGCCACAGCTAGCCTCTCTGCTCGCCTCTGCTCGCTCAAGCTCTGCCACATCTCGCCTCTGCTTGCTACTGTCGCTCCTAGCTCGCCAAAGCTCGCCTCTGCTCGCCCAAGCTCGCCTCTGCTCGTCGAATGGTCTGCGAATAGCCGTCTGCTGGGGTACTTCTGATCTCGACAAATTACGGGTTATACACAATCCCCGTTTTTTTCGAGCTCGGCACGAGCTTGGAAAAACAATGTTGAACCCGTTGTTCGAAGAGATGACACTATACGATGCGCTGCGCGAGGTCCTTCCTAGGAGTGGAGCTCAACTTAATGGGGAGAGAAGGTTGATACCTCATAGGAACCTGTTAAAGTAGCGAACAAACGACCAAAAACAAGCCGGAGTTTTGAATAATTGAAAGTTTTATTATCCAAAAAGATATCTATTACAAAGGTATGTCCTCCCTTATATAGAATGGAGGAGAGATGAGAGAATACAAATAAGAGATGTGGGATGAAAAATTTACAGGACTAAGCGGACTATATAGAACAAACCGCACAAGCCGCGCGGTTAGACAGAAGGGCTAACCGCACGGCTACCACCAGAGAGAAAGAGAGATTGCCAGGGTAGACCGCTAGACCGCCCGGTCTCCAAGCATGCTGAGACAAACCGCCAGACCGCGCGGTCTTCAACCCGCCAAGACAGACCGCCAGACCGCGCGGTCTTCAACCCGCCAAGACAGACTGCCAGACCGCCCGGTCACCAACTTCAACACTCCCCCTCAAGCTGGAGCATATATATCGATCATGCCCAGCTTGTCAAAAACATGAAGAAACGAGGCGGAAACTGGCTTGGTGAATATGTCAGTCAGCTCTTTATCAGAAGTGACAAAGGGAGTGCAAATTTGTTCCTTTAAGATCTCTTCACGAATGAAATGACAGTCGACCTCAATGTGCTTTGTTCTTTCATGGAAGACCGGATTTTTGGAGATGTATATGGCGGCCTTGTTATCACAGAACATAGGTAGAGGGTGGTTGTAGACCTCCCCTAAATCTAGCATGAGAGCCCGCAGCCATTTTAACTCACAAGTGGTCGACGCCATACAGCGATACTCAGCTTCTGCACTGGACCTGGAGACAACAGACTGCTTCTAGCTCTTCCAGCTCACCAGATTTCCCCCAACAAAGGTGCAAAAACCTGAGGTTGACTTGCGATCCCCTTTGTCATCAACATAACTTGCATCTGAGTATGCTTCAATCCTCAGATGACCATTCTTCTGAAACAGTAATCCTTTCTCAGGCGCTTCTTTGACATACTCCAAGATCCGCAAGGCGGACTATAGATGGCACTCCCTAGGTGCTTGCATGAATTGACTCACCTTACCCACAGCATAGGAAATGTCGGGCCTGGTCACTGTGAGATATATAAGCTTACCAACCAGACGCCTGTACCGCGAACTATCTGAAAGAGGAGGCGAATCATCTGTCCAGGTTTTGTCTTCTCCAGTTGTCATGGGGCATCGGGCAGGTTTTTCTCCAGTCAATCCTGCCTCTTTTAAAAGATCAAGGGCATACTTACGCTGAGAGAGAACTAAGGAGTCGGGCTTCCGAGAGATTTCGATCCCCAGAAAGTACTTTGGCGAGCCCATATCTTTCGTGATCAGATGTTGGCGAAGATGTCGCTTTGTCAGGGCTACCCCTTCCTGGTCATCGCCAGTGAGAAGAATATCATCGACGTACACAGCAAGAACAACCAGCCACGAAGGAGTTTTGCTAATAAATAGAGAGTGATCGGCAGAGCTTCGCGCAAAACCAACGACCGCGACGATGCCGCTGAACTTGTCAAACCAAGCTCGAGGGCTCTGCTTGAGATCATAGATTGCCTTCTTCAGCCGGCATACTCGTGTCTCCCCATGAGCAACATACCCAGGAGGTTGCTCCATGTAAACGGCCTCATGAAGATCACCATAAAGGAAGGCATTCTTGACATCTAGCTGGGAAATCGGCCAATCCCTATTTACCGCCACAGAGAGAAGGACCCGGATAGTGCTGAGACGAGCCACGGGGGAGAAGGTGTCAAATTAATCAACCTCATAGGTCTGAGTAAAGCCCTTAGCAACAAGGCGAGCCTTATTACGATCCACAGTACCATCGGGGCCAAATTTGACCACAAAGACCCAGCGACAGCCAACAACATCAGTGCCGAAGGGAGGAGGAACAAGAGTCCAGGTACCCTGCTTAGTTAGGGTCGCCATTTCCTCATCCATGGTCATCTTCCAATGAGGAATAGCAAGGGCCTCCTGGTAGGAGCGGGGTGTGGCAGTGGCAGAGATAGCCAGTGCAAATGCCCTGCGAGAAGGGGTAAGACGATCATAGGAAACAACAGCAGCAAGGGGGTGTAGGGTACACGTCTGCACCCCTTTGCGAAGAGCTATAGGAAGATCCAGGTCAGCGGGTCCCGCGGCATCCGGAGCATCCGTGGTAGAGAAAGCTGGCCCGGGAGTAGAGAGCGACGGCGGCGGAGATGAGGGAGATGGTGGCGGAGAAGGGAGAGAGAGAGGTGGAGGGAGAGGAGTGGATGGAGACGGTGTAGGGGTGGAGATCGTAGTAGGAGGCGAGGGAACGAAGGGAACGGCAAGAGAATCAGAAGCTGGGAGAAGGGGAGAGGAGTCATCCGAGAAGTAGGAGGTATTCTCGAAGAAGGTGACGTCAGCAGAGACGAACTGCTTACGAAGGACGGGATCAAAGCAACAATAGCCTTTCTGAGTGGTGGAGTACCCCAGAAAGACACATTTGGTGGAGCGAGGGGAGAGCTTATCACTGGTGGCAGAAGGGGTATGCACAAAGGCAGTGCATCCAAAGATTTGGAGAGATAGAGGAAACGGCTCCTTGCCCGGATACAGAATGGAGAATGGGGTTTTTCCGTGGAGAACCGTAGAGGGAATGCGATTGATAAGGTAGCAGGCAAGGAGAACAGCATAGCCCCAATAGGAGCGAGGAACATGCATCTGGGTCATCAAGGTGCGAGCGACATCGAGAAGGTGACGGTTTTTGCGTTAGGCCACAATATTTTGTTGTAAAGTATAGACACAACTAGTTTGAAGAATAATCTCATTTTGCATGCAGAATGTAGAAAAGTCATGACTGATATATTCTTTGGTATTATCAGATTGAAAAACTTTGATAGAAACATTAAACTGAGTTTTGATCATGAGATAGAAGGACGTCCATACAGAGAATAATTCGGAGTGATCTTTTAATAGATACACCCACGTACAGCGAGAGAAATCATCAATGAAGGTGACAAAATATGAACTACCCCAACCAATGGTAAGAGTAGGAGAAGGACCCCAAATATCGGAGTGGATGAGATCAAACGGACGGGTAGAGCCACGAACGTGCTTAGTAGAGAAGGAGGAGCGGTGATGCTTGCCAAGCTGACAGGCCTCACAG
This sequence comes from Platanthera guangdongensis, assembly GCA_039583875.1. NCBI lineage: Eukaryota > Viridiplantae > Streptophyta > Magnoliopsida > Asparagales > Orchidaceae > Platanthera > Platanthera guangdongensis. The sequence goes on from CM077150.1 coordinate 263,468,737, forward strand.
TTGAGCGGAGGACTTTGTGGAGGAAGGTGGGGCAGAAGTTGACGAAGAAGACATGGAGGAGCATGACCAAGGCGGAGATGTTATTGGAGAATTTCTGTGGAGGTGGAGGAGAAGGTGGAAAAAGCAAAAATGTTGTCCAGGAAGTATAGGCCGCCACTCTCAGTCCCAGTAGCAATCATCCGCTGGGAGTCCGGATCCTGAAAAGAGCAAGAAGTAGAAGTAAATGTGACGGAACACTGTAATTGCTTGCATAGAGAGGTAATAGATAATAAGTTGCATGGGAACTGGGGCACATATAGAGTATCCGCCAAGTGAAGAGACGGAGTGACATGAACTATCCCCGTCCCATGGACTGATGATGAAGAACCATCAGCGAGAATAACCGGGGGAAACCGATCATGTGTTTCTAGGAGAGAAAAACACTGGAGAGTGCCGGTCATATGATTTGTAGCACCGGTGTCGATCAGCCATTTTCCTTGAGTAACAACGTGGGCACTACCAGAAGACGTGACTACCGAGGCGAACGGCTTGGAGGAGTATCTGAAAGCCATGAAGGGAGGAATAAAAACTGCAGTGGTCTCGGTGATAGCACACCAGCGGCAAGAAGAGCCACGACCAAGGTGCAGAGCAAGGCAAAGGGGAAGAAGAGGGAAGCACAAGCCGCGCGACTGAACAGGAGGTCGCGGCGACTAACCAGCAGGAGCGGCTAAAGGAAGAAAGGCAGAGAGGCCGCCGAAACAAGGAAGAACCCGCGCGAACAAAGAGAAAGTGCAGCGGTTAGGAGAAAGAGATCTGCAGCGGTCACGATGATAGATACCAGCGGCCAGAAAAACCGCAACCAAGCCGCAGAAGCAAGCAGAGGGAAAGAAGTCGAGCGGCTAGAAATCAGCCTGCGCGAACAGAAGAAAGAGACACCACGCAAACAGAGAAAAGTCCGATGGGAGGCAAACAGGTCGCAGCAAGAAGAAGAAGAAACAAAGAGGTCGCGCACACAAAGGGCAACGACAAGGAGAGAAGAAGCCGCGCGAACAGGGCGCAAGCAGGCGGAAGAAACAAGCCGCGGGGACAGGCCGCGAGAAGAAGAAGCAAGCCGCGCGGACAGGTCGCGAGGTCAGAGACGGCGCACAGAATCAGGAGGAGAAAATCGAGTCCTCTGATGTTATGTTAAAGTAGCGAACAAACGACCAAAAACAAGCCGGAGTTTTGAATAATTGAAAGTTTTATTATCCAAAAAGATATCTATTACAAAGGTATGCCCTCCCTTATATAGAATGGAGGAGAGATGTGAGAATACAAATAAGAGATGTGGGACTAAAACTTTACAGGACTAAGCGGACTATACAGAACAAACCGCACAAGCCGCGCGGTTAGACAGAAGGGCTAACCGCACGGCTACCACCAGAGAGAAAGAGAGATTGCCAGGGTAGAGCGCTAGACCGCCCGGTCTCCAAGCCGGCTGAGACAAACCGCCAGACCGCGCGGTCTTCAATCCGCCAAGACAGACCGCCAGACCGCCCGGTCACCAACTTCAACAGAACCAAGTTCAAATGAACTGTAGAAGAGGTCGACACCTCGCAGGAGGAAGCTCAACTGGAGGTGGAGAGTATGTCGACACCTAGCAGCAGCCGAGCTCAATTGGAGGTGGAGAGTATAGTCGACACCTAGCAAGAGCCGAGCTCAACTGGAGGTGGAGAGAAGAGGTCGACACCTCGCAGGAGCCGAGCTCAACTTGAGGTGGAGAGTATAGTCGACACCTAGCAGGAGCCGAGCTCAACTGGAGGTGGAGAGTATAGTCGACACCTAGCAGGAGCCGAGCTCAACTGGAGGTGGAGAGAAGAGGTCGACACCTCGCAGGAGCCGAGCTCAACTGGAGGTGGAGAGTATAGTCGACACCTAGTAGTTGCCGAGCTCAACTGGAGGTGGAGAGAAGAGGTCGACACCTCGCAGGAGCCGAGCTCAACTGGAGGTGGAGAGTATAGTCGACACCTAGCAGGAGCCTAGCTCAACTGAAGGTGGAGAGTATAGTCGACACCTAGTAGGAGTCGATCTCAACTGAAGGTGGAGAGAAGAGGTCGACACCTCGCAGGAGCCGAGATCAACTGGAGGTGGAGAGTATAGTCGACACCTAGCAGGAGCCGAGTTCAACTGGAGGTGGAGAGAATAGGTCGACACCTCGCAGGAGGAAGTTCAACTGGAGGTGGAGAAAAGAGTCGACACCTCGCAAGAGCCGAGCTCAACTGGAGGTGGAGAGAAGATGTCGAGACACCTCGCAGAGCCGAGCTCAACTGGAGGTGGAGAGAAGAGGTCGAATCTCGCAGGAGCAGAGCTCAACTGGAGGTGGAAAGTAGAGGTCGACACCTTGCAGGAGCCGAGCTCAACTAGAGGTGGAGAGAAGAGGTCGACACCTTGCAGGAGGAAGCTCAACTGGAGGTGGAGAAAAGAGGTCGACACCTCGCAGGAGCCGAGTTCAATTGGAGGTGGAAAGTAGAGGTCGACACCTTACAGGAGCCGAGCTCAACTAGAGGTGGAGAGAAGAGGTCTATACCTCCCAGGAGGTGGAGAAAATAGGTCGACACCTCGTAGGAGCCGAGCACAACTGGAGGTGGAGAGAAGAGGTCGACACCTCACAGGAGCCGAGCTCAACTGGAGGTGGAGAGAAGAGGTCGACACCTCGCAGGAGGAAGCTCAACTGGAGGTGGAGACAAGAGGTCGACACCTCGCAGGAGCCGAGCTCAACTGGAGGTGGAGTGAAGAGGTCGACACATCGCAGGAGCCGAGCTCAACTGGAGGTGGAGAGAAGAGGTCGACACCTCGCAGGAGCCGAGCTCAACTGGAGGTGGAGAGAAGAGGTCGACACCTCACAGCAGCCGAGCTCAACTGGGGGTGGGAATCAGTCGACTCGGGGAGGCAAGTAGTCGGTCTGCAGGAGAGAAGCTCGTACAGAGTTCACGGACTATGAAATCACTCCAATGAGGAACTTGATCTCACTCGAGAAGGTCCTTGGACAATATGCAGGAGAGGAACTCATGCAGGGACTTCGACTTACGGCGACACTACCACTCGAGGACTTGAAATGTTGGAGTCGACAGCTCTCAGGTGCCCTGCTCAACTAGAGTTGTGTGAGTCGACTCGGGGAGGCAAGTAGTCGGTGTGTAGGAGAGGAGCTCTTACAGAGATCTCGGACTACGACATCACTCCAACGATGATCTGGATCTCACTCGAGGAGGTCCTTGGCCGATATGCAGCTCGTGCAGGGACTTGGACTTACGACGACACTTCCACTCGAGGACTTCGAATGTTGGAGTTGACAGCTCTCAGGAGCCCTGCTCAACTAGAGTGGTGTGAGTCGACTCGAGGAGGCAAGTAGTTGGTCTGCAAGAGAGGAGCTCGTACAGAGATCTCGGACTACGACATCACTCCAACGAGGATCTCGATCTCACTCGAGGAGTTCCTTGGCCAATATGCAGGAGAGGAGCTCATGCAGGGATTTGGACTTATGGCGACACTACCAATCGAGGGCTTCGAATGTTGGAGTAGACAGCTCTCTAGAGCCTCGTTCAACTAAAGTGGTGTATGTCAACTCGGGTAGGCAAGTAGTTGGTCTGCAGGAGAGGAGCTCGTACAGAGATCTCAGACTACGGCATCACTCCAACGAGGAACTTGATCTTACTCGAGGAGTGTTGAAACCGATTCCTCGATTTCCCATGGAGTTCGACCCTTGGGGAAAGGGGGTGATCTCGTGCCTACTTCGCCCCTGCAAGCAAAACAACAGAGAAGACAAGGTAAGGCTGAACCAAGGGCTCGGCGGGGGAGGTCCCACCACAAACCCGAAAGATCTCAGAGCGTTTCCCCTCCTTAGCCAGAGTCCGAGCTAAGGTACCCTCAGAAACGCTTGAAGATTGGAGCAGGAGAGCACAGGAAAAAACCTACTTTCTGGGGTACCCCTTGGGTCCTATTTATAGTTTTTACAATCTGGACTGCCAATAACCAGAAGAGCTGACCTGAAATTACCTGAAACCCCTTGGTTAGGCCTGCCAACAGCCAAACTCTGCTGTTTTGAAGGGCTATGGGCAGGCCAGCGGGGGCAAAACAGTAAAAAGTATCTCATACATCCAGGCAAGCTGGGGAGCTTTGACCACCTCGGCATGTTCTGCTCGTTTGTTGCTGCCGAGCTCCACTGCGAGGACGCGAGTTGCGGCTCGCTCGGCGAATGCCGAGCTCGGGGTCGCCGAACGTCGATCTCTGGTCGACGGACGCCGAGCTCGGGCTCGCCCCCTCCATTGCCGAGCTCGTCTATTGTCCTCCGCCCGATCTGCCCAGACCCTGGTGACCTTGCTCGCCGGACACGGGATTGTACACAATCCTCGCTCTTTTTGATCTTGTCAAAAGCTCGGAAAGAAACATCCAACCCCAAGTGTGCGGCGAGCGCGGGTTGGCGAGTTGGAGGGAATCTTCGAGTGGGGTCCACCTGCGGCTATATATATGTGCACTTGCCCTCCTGCCTGACTCTTGCCATTCCCTTTGCTCCAACCCTGCCAAGATGCCTCTTCCTAAGGAGATCCAAGAGCACATAGACCGAGCCCGCCAAGCCTCCGCAGCTCGCGTGGCCGCCCTGACGGCGGTCAATACCAAAGCTCCTCAAGTTGATTCTGTCGAGCCCGGCTCCAAGAGGTCAAAGCCATTCCCTCAGGCGGCTGAGCCCATTTACAACTGTTGAGAACAAAGGTCCAGCGGGATTGGGTGTGTGTGGGACCGCATATTTGGGCTTCCCCATCGCGTTCCAGGTCTGGATGTTGACCCCGGTGGGCCCCCCGTGTGGCGGAATATCCCCGCCATCCCGTGGATGGATTAGTCCCACATTGCCTGCAGCGGGTGGTCCTTGGTGTTTATGTACCCCCCCCCCCTTACTTTTATCTCGGGGTTTTGGGACGATGTGTGGTGACGGGTGGTTTCCACATGGTATCAAAGCAATCCTGCTGCGGGGGTGTGTTGAGAACAAAGGTCCAGCGGGATTAGGTGTGTGTGGGACCGCATATTTGGGCTTCCCCATCGCGTTCCAGGTCTGGGTGTTGACCCCGGTGGGCCCCCCGTGTGGCGGAATATCCTCGCCATCTCGTGGATGGATTAGTCACACATTGCCTGCAGCGGGTGGTCCTTGGTGTTTATGTACCCCCGTCCCCCCCTTACTATTACCTCGGGGTTTTGGGAAGATGTGTGGTGACGGGTGGTTTCCACAACAACGACTTGAGGGCCACCCTGGCTCGCGAGACCGGCTCTTCCACCCGAACTATTCTTGAGAAAGATAGAGAGGTTGTCGTAGTTGGCGACGACCCGGACGGTCAACCAGATGGCGGGGGCGTCGCGCCGCGAGAACCCACACCGCGAGGCGAGACCACGCTCGCCGACTTGCGGTTCATGGCACCGGACAGCCATCCCCGGGACCTGCCTCTTCTCTTTGGGATCCTGTCTGTGAGCTTGCAGAGGCCGAACTCGCCAATGTGCTCCTCCCCTCCTCGCCAAATTGACGTGGCCGCGGGGGCGGGTCTGGGGACCATCCCCACCCCGGGATTCGAGCTCATCTCGCCGGGGGCTCGTGGCCCGGGTCGCGGGAAGGATCTGAGGTTCATCCCTCCCCCCATCTCCCTTGAGCTGCCGAGCTCCTCTGGTCAGTCTTGCTTGACTCCTTGCTTCATGAGTTTTTTCTGCCTCTCTTTTTGCTGACACCTGTCTTCACAGCTCTTCCCAGTCAATCTGCTGCCGAGGAATCCTCGCGGGCAGCCCACTATTCTCCCCTCCCCTACCCAAGCTCGCTGGACTCTTACCTGGGTCCTGAGGTGGATCAAGGCGAGTTGACGAGGAGGGAGGTCAAGCTCCTCAAAAAGCTGGTGTGCGGGCTGCGCGAGGTGTAGGGGGTCTACGAGACGATGTAGCGCGATTACGTGCGTCTCGCCAACGAGGTGCGCCGTGGCCAAGCTGGCGAGCTGATGTCCCCCTCCCGGCTCCCGGACGAGATAAATGACGGTCTCTCGGTTGCGCAGAGGAATTCCGGAAGGATCCGCGAGCTGATCCACGCGCGGCAGTCTGGGGGCCGGGGGTCGCGAGGCCGGGGTAGGTAAGTGAGCGTCTCCTTTGCCGAGCCGACCGGTACTCGCATCCCGTTGCCCTCCCTGCTTGCGCGCCCCACTGTTTAATTCCTGAACTTTATTTCTGTAATAAATAGCTTTTAGAATATTCTTGATCATGTTACTCAAATAAAATGTTGCAATATTTGATTTAGCCTTGGTTGGGGTGCGCCGGAAGTCGGCGAGCTGGGGTGACGAGCTGGGGTGGCGAGCTGGGGCGGCGAGCTACGTTGATTGGACAGCCTGCCCCAAATTTCGTTTTCCTATAAATAGCCCCCCCCCCCCCTCACCTACCCCCGTACTGTGCCTTTATTGCTTTGCTTCCCTCTCTCTGTGCTTTTACGTTGCCTGCTCGCGCTCTACCTCTTCCTCTGCGAACATGGGCAAGACGAACCCAGATGCTGACGGCCGCTCCAAGTGCGCGCTGCACTTCACAGACTATTGCTTCTTCGATGGGCACACCAGCGAGGAGGAGCTCGCGGAATTCAAGGCCGCGTATGTGCCGCCGGGTTTCGAGGCGCGCAGGCCGGGGGAGGGGGAAGCTATCAACATATTCTACGAGGACAAGCTCGCTTTCCCCATCTCTCATTTCGAGGTGGGGTTGCACCTCCCCCTCTGGCCGGAGATCCGCCAAATCTTGAAATACTACGGCGCGGTACCCGCCCAGCTGAACTCCAACGCCGTCGCGATGATGGTGGCGTTCGCGAGTTACCTCCGGCGGGAGAGGATCGAGTTCAACCTGACGGTGTTCAGGAAGCTCTTCTCCTACAAGGCGACGCCGGACGGGGTCGCCTACTTCGGTGGCTCGCTGATCAAAGTTCGCGAGATCGCGAACAAGCATCATACCTGGATGACCAAGATCGCCTTCATCAAGGGCGATCTCGGCAACATCCCCTACTCGCCTCAGCAGAAGGGCGAGGAGGTGTACCGCCCGCCGACCATCTCCGGCAACGACACCGAGCTCCACAAGTACTTCCTCCATAAAGACTTCGAGGTCGCCTTCCTGCGGAGGGGCCTCGACGCGCTCCCTCCTGTTCTGCCCGGCGAAGCTATGCTTCTCTCCCCCATCTTGCCGAGTTCGCCTGACCGCCGAGCTCGCCATATCATTGCTGAATTCCTAACTTTTTCAAAGTATTTTCCTGCAGGGGAGCGAATAATCCCCGTGAACCCGCCGTTCGCGGATCCAGGGCTTCATACCGACCCTCTTGCTCGCGAGAAGGCGGCGGCGGCGGCCTGCCGAGATGAGGCGGCCCTCTCTCAACCCTCTTCCAGCAAGAAGAGACCTGAGGACGCGGGATCGAACCCGCCACTCCGCCAATGACAATTGAAGAAGATGCGGAGAGCCCTGCTGGCTCCGTGGGGGCAACAACAACAACAGCCCAGCCCTAAATACATCAGCTCGTCGGAGACCCCTCCCGATGCGTCGCCGGAGAGCCCGCTGAAGGAGACAACCAGCAAGGGCCGAAAAGGTGGAGAGGGCCCCTCTTCCACGGCGGCGATCTCCCCTCCTCCATCGGCGAAGAGGGCCGCTCGCAAGCGCGCGCCGCCGAAGCAACACCCCCTCTTCAACTTTGGCGAGTGGTGGAAAGACTCGGCGGGCGAGCCCATGCTGCAGTGGGACGAGCTCGCTCATCGAGTCTCCATCTCCACCCTGCACCCCTCCTGGCACGACCGCGAGCCCTCCACCGGTCACGCCTATGCCCTCGGCTTCGGCCTATATGGCCGGGAGGATGCCGAGGCCTACAAAAAGATGACCCTCCCGCAGCTCGGCCATGAGGGCCTGCAGTCCCACCTACGGACCATGGAGCTACATCACATGCTGGCACGCCGCAGCTTCGCCCTCAGCCACCGACTCGAAAAGGCTGAGCAGGCTCGCGACATTGCCAAGGATAAGGTCACCGACCAGGCGAGGCAGCTCGGCATAACGGAGGGTCTACTCACCCAAGCCCCTGGCGGGCTGGTAAGTGTCAAGCACTACTCTTCTCTTTTACTTAGAACATTTTGCGCTAATGCCAGACTGAACTCTCTTTACCAGGATGCCAAGGCTGCAGGGGAGCTTCAGGCTCGCAATGCCGAGCAGGAGGATGAGATCGGCCAGCTGCGCTCATGCCTCGCCGAGCTGGAGGGAGCGAACATGAAGCTGAAGGGGGAGAATCAGCACCTCCTTAGTGAGGTCCGTCGCCAGGGGGAGATCTTCTTCCCGCCTCACGACATCGACCCCACCCTCCCCTACAAGAGCCCGCGGATCTTCGGCGAGGCCGACCTTGCCGAGAGATTGTGGATCAACTCCATCCAAGCCACCGAGTGTACCCTCCAGATGATGAAGGATTCTGGGGTGCTGGTGGAGGGGTGCGAGGGGATCTCGGCTCAGGACCTGATGCCGAGCCTGTTCCCGGCAACGCCGCCCAGCGAGAAGGAAGACAGCCTGGACGCGATGTTTGGGAAAAGCTTCCAGGATCCTTTGGGTGACGGCGAGGATCAGTCCGGCGGAGGGGGCGAGGCCTGAGGATAGCCTGTACTTTTTCCTTTTCCTTTTGTTCACTCGCCGAGGCGAGCCCCCTGTAATTACTTTTGGCAAGCAATTAATGAGAGAGTTTTTGATCATACCCGTGCCACCCCCTTTTTTTTCTTTTTCTTTACTTTGTTTGTTATGCTCTGAATATATGCGAGGGCTTCCCCACGCGACCTCGCCGAGATAGGTTCCGCGAGTAGAGTAGTTATGAGAGCGCGCCCGCGAGTGGATGCGTTTTGAGTGTTCGCCGAGCCCCAAGTGATTCAATGGCGGGTTGCTCACGGCCCTTGTCACACCACCATAACTCGCACGCGAGCCATCCTGCTGAGCCCGAAAAAAGGAGAAAATTTTCCAAGTCAAACGGGCAAAGGGGTGAGGTGCCCCGGCCTGGCTCGCCCTCCTTTGGCGAGGCCCGGGTTCGCGACCTACTCGCCAATGCCAAGCCGGGAATGACGAGTCCGTACTTGCCCATGCAGAATCCTCCGGCCTGGCTCGCCTTCCTTTTTGATCATGTCGAACTGGGTTTGTCGAGCCCAAGCTCGCCTCCACAGAACCCCTTTCCCCTTGCTTCCTGGCACTTTGAGACTTCTTGATCTTTATCTGGAGATTTCGGGGCCCACACCATCGAGTGACTTCCGGCCCTATCAGCTAGGTGAGAGCCTGACAGCGGGATCTGTTCGAGGCCAAGGATGACACCGAGTGACTTCCGGCCCTGCCAGCTAGGTGAGAGCCTGGCAGCGGGATCTGCTCGGGGTCCAAACACATTCCATCTAGTGACTTCCGGCCCTGTCAGCTAGGTGAGATCCTGACAGCGGGATCTGCTCGAGGCCAAGGATGACACCGAGTGACTTCCGGCCCTGCCAGCTAGGTGAGAGCCTGGCAGCGGGATCTGCTCGGGGTCCAAACACATTCCATCGAGTGACTTCCGGCCCTGTCAGCTAGGTGAGAGCCTGACAGCGGGATCTGCTCGAGGCCAAGGATGACACCGAGTGACTTCCGGCCCTGCCAGCTAGGTGAGAGCCTGGAAGCGGGATCTGCTCGGGTCCAAACACATTCCATCGAGTGACATCCGGCCCTGTCAGCTAGGTGAGAGCCTGACAGCGGGATCTGCTCGAGGCCAAGGATGACACCGAGTGACTTTCGGCCCTGCCAGCTAGGTGAGAGCCTGGCAGCAGGATCTGCTCGCGGTACAAACACATTCCATCGAGTGACATCCGGCCCTGTCAGCTAGGTGAGAGCCTGACAGCGGGATCTGCTCGAGGCCAAGGATGACACAGAGTGACTTCCGGCCATGCCAGCTAGGTGAGAGCCTGGCAGCGGGATCTGCTCGGGGTATAAACACATTCCATCGATTGACATCCGGCCCTATCAGTTAGGTGAGAGCCTGATAGCGGGATCTGCTCGAGGCCAAGGATGACACCGAGTGACTTCTGGCCCTGCCAGCTATGTGAGAGCCTGGCAGCGGGATCTGCTCGGGGTCCAAACACATTCGATCGAGTGACTTTCGGCCCTGTCAGCTAGGTGAGAGCCTGACAGCGGGATCTGCTCGAGGCCAAGGATGACACCGAGTGACTTCCGGCCCTGCCAGCTAGGTGAGAGCCTGGCAGCGGGATCTGCTCGGGGTCCAAACCCATTGCATTCCTCTATGCAGGCTAGCTATGACAATACTGGAGGGTTGAAGAAATTTATTATAATCAAAGTATCGCTTACATGCTTCAGGGGAAAAATCGTTTTAGGTCATCACCACTCCAGGTGAGACTCAGGATCTTGTCCTCTACATTTTGGAGTCGATAGCCTCCTGACTTCAAAGCTTCCTTTACAATAAATGGTCCCTCCCAGCTGGGATTGAGCTTCCCTACGGATGCCGACCTCCCTGCTGCATCCACCTTCTTCAGCACCAAGTCCCCTTCCACGAACTGCTTGACCCTGACATGCCTGTCAAAGTACTTGGTCATTCTTCTTTTCACCTCCTCCTGTCGGATAGCGGAAAGGTCCCTCACCTCTTCCACCATGTCAAGGGAGAGCCTCAGCTCCTCCTCGTTCTCCGCTTGCCATTCCTCCCGGCCTTCTTTGGCCGCAACGACTCGTGGTGTTTGGACTTCAAATTCCACGGGGAGCACTGCCTCGCACCCATGGGAGAGTTTGAAGGGGGTCTCTCCCGTAGCCGTGTTGGGGGTGGTTCTTAGGGCCCACAGAACCGCGGGAAGCTGCTCTACCCAGCTCCCCTTCAAATTCTCCACCTTCTTCTTAAGGAGGTTGACGATGATCTTATTTGCGGCCTCCACCTACCCGTTGCTCCTGGGGTGATGGACCGAGGCGAACCTGAGGTCGATTCCAAGCTGTTCGTAAAAGCTGGTGAATTCGGCGCTTTCGAACTGTGGCCCGTTGTCCGTGACGATGGCCTGGGGCAGCCCATGGCGGCAGATGATCTCCCCCAAACAAAGTTCCTGATTACCTGGGAGGTCACCTTGGTCAGCGCCTTCACCTCCATCCACTTTGAGAAGTAGTCAATCATCACTAGGAGGAACCTTCTCTGACCGCTGGCTCGGGGGAATGGTCCAACCAAATCCATTCCCCAAATTGCGAAGGGCCAGGGCGCCGTGATACTCCTGAGTCGCTGGGCCGGCTGTAGCTAGACGGGGGCAAACAGCTGGTACTGATGACATCTTCTTGCGAACTCTACGGCGTCTCGGCCTAGGGTGGGCCAGAAATACCCTTGCCTGACTATCCTTCCTTCCAGGGTCCGACTCCCGGAGTGACTCCCACATTCCCCGGAGTGGACTTCGTCCAAGATATTTCATACTTCACCCTCGGTCACGCAGCGAGCCAGCATCCCTGAGAGGGTCTTCCTGTATAGCTGCCCGTCCTGGAGGAGGTAATATGCTGACTTGTGCCTTAGTTTCTTCTTATCTACCCCCTCCGGATACTCTCCCGTGGAGAGGAAGACCACAACTGGGTCCATCCATGAAGTTTGTTGATCGATTTGCATGAGCTCTCCCTCTTCGATGGAGGGGCGGAACAGGTCGGTGATGGTACCCCCCACCTAGGGACCATGCTTTGCCAGCTGGTCGGCTTGTTCATTCTCTTCCCTGGGCACGTATCGGATGGAGAAGGTTTGAAAGGTGCATATGACCCCCTTCACTTTGGCCAAGTATGATCGCAGGGTGGGCTCCCTTGCCTCGAACTCCCCGTTGATCTAGGAAGCTACTACCATGGAGTCGGTAAGGACCTCCACGTCCAACACCCCCAGCTCCCTGGCCAGGCGCAGCCCTGCTATCACGGCCTCGTATTCGGCCTGGTTGTTTGTAATGGGGAAGTGTACCACCACCGTCTGCTCAATTCGAGTTCCCTGAGGGCTTTCCAAGATCACCCCCACTCCAAGGGAATGCCTCCCTGAGGCACCATCCACCCTCACCTTCCAAGGAGTCGGGCGAGTGAGTTCTTCCTCCGCCACTTCAACTACGTAGTCGACCAAGAAGTCGGCCATCGCTTGAGCTTTGATCGAGGCAGCGGAACGAAGGAGACATCGAACTCGCTCAGTTCCACCGACCACTTAGCAGCAGCCTGCCTGAATGCTCCACCCCCTCAAAGATGTTGCGGAGAGGATGGTCGGTCACCATTCGGATTGAGTGTGCCTGGAAGTAAGGTCGCAGCCTCCTGGCCGAGATGATCAGGGCGAAGGCGAGCTTCTCCAAAATCGGATACCGGAGCTCGGCCTTCCTCAGGACCCGTCTCACGTAATAAATTGGGAGCTGCCTCTTCCCCTCTTCGCGAACTAAAACGGAGCTCAAGGCCTCCGCCCCGAACCCGAGATATAAGAACAGGTCCTCCCCCTCCTTCGGCCCTTGGAGCAGCGGAGCCTGTGTCAACTGCACCTTGAGGGCCTGAAATGCCTCCTCGCACTCCTTGGTCCATTCAAACCTCTGACCACCCCTCAGCATTTTGAAGAAGGGGAGCACTTCTCCCCTACCCGAGAAAGGAAACAGCTCAGCCTGCTAGCTTCCCCGTAAGCCGTTGGACCTCCTTAGCATTCCGCGGGGACCCCAGCTCCAAGATAGCCCTGACCTTATCTGGATTCGGCTCGACCCCGCGGGGGTGAGGAGGTGCCCCAAGAACTTTCCCCTGCTGGCCCCAAAGACACATTTTAGGGGATTCAACCGCATCTTGTATTTGCGCAGGGTGGCGAAGGTCTCCTCCAGGTCCCGGAGGTGGGAGTCCACATCCCGACTTTTGATCATGAGGTCATCTACATACACCTCCAAATTCCTCCCCCTATGCTCCTTGAAGACCCTATCCATCATTTTTTGGTAGGTTGCCCCAGCATTCTTCAGCCCGAAGGGCATCATCTTGTAGCAGTAGCATCCATCCCCTGTGTTGAACGAGACATCCCTGATGTCTGGGGGGTGCATCCTGATTTGATGATAACCTGAAAAAGCATCTAAAAACTCATTACAGAATAACCGACGGTTGAGTCAACCAGCGTGTCGATTCGAGGCAAAGGATAACAGTCTTTAGGACAAGCTTTATTAAGTAAGGAAAAGTCGATACACATCCTCCATCGGCCGTCTCCTTTTTTAACCATGACCACGTTGGAGACCCAGCCGGGGTACTGAATCTCGGACACGAAGCCAGCCTTGAGGAGCTTCGCCACCTCCTCCCTGATGGGCTCCGCCAGCTTGTCCGCAGTGGATCTCTGTTAAATTTTCTCAACGTGGTCAGCAAGATAGCCCAAACGCCAAATTAATATCTTCGGAACTACCCAGTTCGCACGTTGAACCAGCAGAAAACCGAGGAACAAAGGTAAAATCCAACAAACAATGGAAGCACAAGCAGGTCTAATATTCATTCACTTCTTTACACCACGAGGCATACGTAGCGAGACATGATTTCGCTAGTATAACAGCTGTAAACAGAAAGCACCAAAACACAAGCCGGGCGGACAGCACCGGAGTCCGCCAAGACCGCGAGGTCGCCGAGGTCGCCGAGTCCGCTGAGATCGTCCGCACTTAGCTGCAGTCCACCGAATCACCACGGAGTCCGCCGAAGCCGCGAGGCCGCGCGGACACACCGTTATTCGTCTCCTGCTGAACCTGAACTGAGGAACACCCCCTACCCGCCTGAAGCCGGCGGACAGGTTATTGAAGCTGGCAAAGATGAAACAGAACTGACAAGCCGCAGAGCGACCTCCTGCTGAGTCCGCAGAGACCGCACACTTCCAAGACTTGACCGAAGTCACAGCCAAACTCCTGGCTCTGCTTGAAGCTATCCGCGCGACCTGCATACAGCAAACCGTCAGCCTGAAACAATCTGCGCGGACTGACAAACACAGACAGCAACACTTCGCTCAACCCAACTTACTGTTCACTCAAGTTACTTAGGTTACTGTAGATGTGCCAGGGGGGTCCTATTTATAGGCAAGGTGAGGAGTGTGGTCACCGCCCAAGAGATAGCGACACCACCCCCAGCCCACGCGATAGCAAACCTCCGTCTGCCGAGTCCGCAAGGACTTAGCCGGATACCAAGGAAAACCGCCAGGAGCTAGGAAACCATTGACGAACCCCCCTCCAGTCCGCCCAAGCTATGCGGACAATGCATCAGCCCGCAAGCTCCAACCACTGCAGGACAACAACCCCCTTCAATGGCAGTCCGCACGAACCCGAGGCAGTCCGCAAGACTCACACCTCAATCCGCCACAAGTCCACGACCAAAGGCAGACAACAACAGTCCGCCCGGTCACAGCGGACTTGGCGGATACAGCGGACACCATGGTCTTGGCACAAAGTGTGACCAAGTCCAAAACCATCAAAGGCCGATGCGAGCATGGCGGACACAAACTCCCGTCCGCCAAACACCCTAGCACAGACCGCCATCAGTCCGCGAGCTCCTCGCACTCCTGTCCAATGCAGCAGCTTCCTCCCGGTCTCCAAACACCAGTCCGCCAACCGGTCTCCACAGCAGAGCACCTGCTGTAATCACCAGAACTTGACAAGGCCTCAGCCAAGCTCTAAGCTCAGTCCGCAACAGCCCACACCGCGGACACATCAGTCCGCAAGCTTCCCGCGGACACGAGCCAACCCGCCTATCAGCACAAACTTGCACCCGCAGCTACTGAGCAATGCACCAGACCGCAAGCCTCCATCCGCTCAGGCCGCTACTTGGCAAAGCCAATCAGCACACCCTATCCGTAGAAACCAGGCCGCATAGTCCGCGGACACCATGCAAACAACCCGCTCAGAAGACAGCCGGCTTCTCACTAGACCTTCCACCAGGCCGCACATTACTGTCCGCCCAGTCCGCCTAGTCCGCCAAACCTGTCCGCCCAGGCCGCCCGGCCTGTCCCGTCAACCACTTCCACTTCACAAAATTCAACACTCCCCCTTGAAGTGGGAAGTGGTGACCAAGCCCAGCAAGCTGCGTAAGCGTTCAAAGGGCCCATTCGACAGTGGCTTTGTGAAGATGTCAGCAAGATTATCTTCACTCCGAACATGCCCGACCAGCAGAGACCCTTCCAACACCTTCTCCCTGATGAAATGGTGATCAATCTCTATATGCTTGGTCCTGGCGTGACACACTGGATTGTTAACCAGTTTGAGAGCACTCTCATTGTCACCCCGGAGTAAAGTAGGCCCTTGCACTTCTTCATGAACACCCTCTATAAGCCTCCTCAACCAAACGGCTTCCCGAGCAGCCAAGGCCGAAGCCTTATACTCCGCCTCCGTGGTTGAAACCGACACCGAGTCCTGCTTCTTGCTACACCATGAGATTCTAGCTGAACCGCAAGTGAACACACAACTTGAAGTAGACCTTCGATCATCCAAATCACCGCCATAGTCAGCATCCGTGTACCCGAGCAACGCAAACTCCGCGTCCCTTCTATAGAGGAGTCCCATATCAGAAGAAGCCTTGACATACTTCAGAATTCCCTTCGCCGCCACTAGATGAGATTGCCTTGGTTCAGCCATATACCGACTTACTCGGCCAACATAAGCAATATCCGCCTTGTATCGTCAGTAAATCAAGCTCCCAACAAGAGCCCTGAACACCAAGATCATGAAGAACCCTTCCCCATTCGTCGAAGCTTAACCCAATCAGTAGTATAGCACTTCTTCCTCGCCCATGCCGAACTGCTTAAATCATCAGCATACCCTTTCTGGCTAATGAGAACCCCGCACTCCTTCCTCTCCACTTCCAGACCGAGAAAGTGATGCAACTCTCCCAAGTCCTTCATCTCGAAGCGTATAGCAAGCTCAGCCCTGAGCCTTGCACTACTTCCTCCTCCGAATTTCCTGTGATAATCATGTCATCCACATACAGCAGGACCAAGACTCGTAGCTCCCCCTTCTTCTTGACAAACAAGCTTGAATCCAAGTTGGAAGCAAGGTATCCACAGAATTGCAAATACTCTGCAATCTTCCCATACCACGCTCTAGGAGCTTGCTTCAACCCATAGAGAGCCTTCCTGAGTTTACAGACATAGTCCGGATGCTTTTCAGAGACAAAACCAGGCGGCTGATCCATGAAGATGTCCTTGTCAATCTCTCCGTAAAGAAAGGCATTCTTCACATCGAGTTACCACAACCTCCATCCCTTGCTAGCAGCCAAGGCGATCACCACCCTTACTGAAGTCATCTTCGCAACTGGATTGAATGTCTCCTCATAGTCTTCTCCATACTGCTGTGAGAATCCTCTAGCGACCAGGCGAGCCTTGAACCTATCAATGCTCCCATCAGCCTTCTTCTTCAACTTATACACCCACTTGCAAGTAACCGGAGTAATGCCATCAACCTTGGGCACAAGGTCCCAGGTTTCATTCTTCTTCAGAGCATCAATCTCTTCTTTCATGGCACCTTCCCACTCCTTCACTCCAGTGGCTTCGTTGAAGTTTGCAGACTCTCGCTCATCCAGAGGACCTGCAAAGAAGCAGGAGACAAAGCTCACTGCATTCCCATCACAGTACCGAGCCGGTGGCTTAACCACCCTCTTCGATCTCCGAAGAACCGGCTCCTTGCTCACGGCTTTTGTTGCTTCTTCAGGCTCCACTCCTACCTGGGGCAAGCATTGAGCAGTGCTCCCCCTGCTTCCTGAGCCAGAAGGCTCAGCCTCAGAGTTCGAAGCAACAGGAGCTGCTGATGAAACAACAAGCTCCTATTCCAAGCCTTCAGCAGCCACCACCGGTGCTTCATCAACCTTGCTACCTCCGGTTAGCTCAACCGAGCCACCTCCATATGACGTCAGCTCGTCAAAGACAATGTCTCTTGATACCACGAACTTCTTCGTCACAGGGTCCATGCACTTCCATCCCTTCTTCCGCTCAACGTAGCCGACAAAGACAAGTTTCCTTGCCTTCGCATCCAGCTTTGTCCGTGAAGCATCCGGGACATGTACGTAGCAAGTTGAACCGAACACCCTAAGGTGTCCCACACTCGGCTTTTCCTTCAGCAACAGCTCAACAGGAGTCTTCATGTTGATAGGGCTGAGTGGCATCCGATTGATAACATAAGCAGCACAAGACATTCCCTCCGCCCAGAAGGACCTTGGGATATCTTTCGCATGAAGCCAGCATTTGCAGGTCTCCGTCAGATGACGGATCTTCCGCTCCGCTACCCCATTTTGTTGTGGAGTGTGAGCACAAGTAAGCTCTCGTTGGATCCCGTGCTTCCTGCAGAAGTTAGAAAACTCGGAGGAGACAAACTCACCCCCGTTATCAGTTCTAAGCTTCTTAATCCGCAAGCCAAGCCGGCCTTCTACCAACTCCTTAAACTCCACAAACAAACGGAAGGCTTCCGACTTATCCTTTAAGAAGTACACCCAAGTATACCTTGAGTAGTCATCAACCAAGACAAGCATGTATCTACTTCCACCAAGGCTGGCAGTAACCGTCGGTCCCATCAGGTCGCCATGAATGCACTCCAATGGCTTCTTGCTCCTTTTTGTTTGAGATTTATCAAACGGAAGGCGATGTGCCTTACCGTATTGACAGCCCGCACAAACATGCCCATCACCAAAGGAAGATAACGTCGGCAACCCCCTCACCAGACTTCTACTAGCCATCGCCTTCAGCTTGTCCATGCCAACATGCCCCAGCCTCTCGTGCCAGATAGCAGCACTATCATTGGCTCTCATTCTATCAACATAAGCATTGGTGGAAAGAACAAACAAGTTCTTCACCCTCCTCCCAACATGAGCAACATCAGCTTTCACTGCTGATACGTTGCGAAGGAACCTCACGTCTGTTGGCCCAAACAGAACGTGATACCCAGCGTCCACCGCATTGGTCACCGAGAAGAGGTTCTTCTTCATGCCCGGCACGTGATACACACTCCTTAACGTGAGTGGCCCCTGATCACTACCCAAAGACATGACCCCCTCTTTCTCTACTGCATAAACAGTATTATCAGCAGTGATAATAGCTTCATTACCTGAGTAAGCCTGCATGGAGGTGAACTTCGATTTGTCTCCGGTGAGGTGATGACCACACCCGGAGTCCACGATCCACTCGCTGTTGAAGTCCTCAGCAGACAAGGCCCGGACACAAGTGCCCGTCATGAAATCTCCGCCCCATTCTGCTTCTTCACTTCTCGAGCAAGCTTCCTCCTTTCCCGCAGCATGCCCAGGCTGCAGTTTGACCTTGCAGTCCCGCTTGAAGTGCCCTCGCTGATGACACCGGTAGCACTTCAGATTCTTCTTCCAGTCCTTAGGAGCATTGCTCCTCTCCGGCGGATATGAAGTTGAAGTCTCCTTCTCACCAGCGGCCTGCACCTTCTTCTTCTTCTTCCCTTCCCATCCTTTCTTCTTACCTGAGAAGAGAGCCTCGCTGCCTTCCTGATTCAGGTTCACTCCAGCCATCTGCCTTGCTAAGCTCTCCTGCGAGGCAAGCAGATTCTCCAGCTCCAGCAACGACGGCTGAGTAGCCCACCCTTGAACAGACGTTACAAAGGCCACATACTCCTTCCGCAAGCCGCGGATAATGTGTCTTTTCATCTTTGCCTCAGAGATAGGCTCATCAGGATCCAGTGTTGATAGCTCAGCGCATAAGCTCTTTATCTTTAAGAAGTACTTGGAGATGGAAAGGTCTCCCTGAGTTGCCCTGGCCAACTCATTCTCCAGGAACTGAAGTCGCGCCACATTCTTCCTATTGAACAACTCATCAATGGTTGTCCAAATATCAGCAGCCGACTCACACCCAACGATGTGATCAAACAGTTTCGGAGACACGGCTCTCTTCAGAATGAACTCCGCCTTAGCATTTGTCCTTCTCCAGAGCCTAACCTGCTCAGCAGTACCGAATGCAGCAGTGACTTCCTGCCTGTCGTCACCACCGACGACTTCCCACAGCTCCTCGCCAAGAAGATAACTCTTCATGCACGACTTCCACTTCTTGAAGTTAGTCGGCGTTAAGAGTTCAATGCCTAGACCTCTTGCAAAGCTCCCTTCCATTGCAACACCTGTTGGCACCCTTTCAGAAGCTCCGAGCAACCACAGGTTGATCACCACTCAATCCCTGAGTAACAACACTGGCTGACTTCCGCTCACGCAACTGAACCTGCCTCTGATACCATGTTAAATTTTCTCAACGTGGTCAGCAAGATAGCCCAAACGCCAAATTAATATCTTCGGAACTACCCAGTTCGCACGTTGAACCAGCGGAAAACCGAGGAACAAAGGTAAAATCCAACAAACAATGGAAGCACAAGCAGGTCTAATATTCATTCACTTCTTTACACCATGAGGCATACATAGCGAGACATGATTTCGCTAGTATAACAGCTGTAAACAGAAAGCACCAAACACAAGCCGGGCGGACAGCACCGAGTCCGCCGAGACCGCGAGGTCGCCGAGGTCGCCGAGTCCGCTGAGATCGCCCGCACTAGCTGCAGTCCGCCGAATCACCACGGAGTCCGCGAAGCCGCGAGGCCGCGCGGACACACCGTTATTCGTCTCCTGCTGAACCTGAACTGAGGAACACCCCCTACCCGCCTGAAGCCGGCGGACAGGTTATTGAAGCTGGCAAAGATGAAACAGAACTGACAAGCCGCAGAGCGACCTCCTGCTGAGTCCGCAGAGACCGCACACTTCCAAGACTTGACCGAAGTCACAGCCAAACTCCTGGCTCCTTGAAGCAATCCGCGTGACCTGCACACAGCAAACCGTCAGCCTGAAACAATCCGCGCGGACTGACAAACACAGACCGCAGCACTTCGCTCAACCCAACTTACTGTTCACTCAAGTTACTTAGGTTACTGTAGATGTGCCAGGGGGGTCCTATTTATAGGCAAGGTGAGGAGTGTGGTCACCGCCCAAGAGATAGCGACACCACCCCCAGCCCGCGCGATAGCAAACCTCCGTCCGCCGAGTCCGCAAGGACTTAGCCGGATACCAAGGAAAACCGCCAGGAGCTAGGCAACCATTGACGAACCCCCTCCAGTCCGCCCAAGCTATGCGGACAAGGCATCAGCCCGCAAGCTCCAACCACTGCAGGACAGCAACCCCCTTCAATGGCAGTCCGCACCAACCCGAGGCAGTCCGCAAGACTCACACCTCAATCCGCCACAAGTCCACGACCAAAGGCAGACAGCAACAGTCCGCCCGGTCACAGCGGACTTGGCGGATACAGCGGACACCATGGTCTTGGCACAAAGTGTGACCAAGTCCAAAACCATCAAAGGCCGATGCGAGCATGGCGGACACAAACTCCCGTCCGCCAAACACCCTAGCACAGACTGCCATCAGTCCGCGAGCTCCTCGCACTCCTGTCCAATGCAGCAGCTTCCTCCCGGACTCCAAACACCAGTCCGCCAACCGGTCTCCACAGCAGAGCACCTGCTGTAATCACCAGAACTTGACAAGGCCTCAGCCAAGCTCTAAGCTCAGTCGCAACAGCCCACACCGCGGACACATCAGTCCGCAAGCTTCCCGCGGACACGAGCCAACCCGCCTATCAGCACAAACTTGCACCCGCAGCTACTGAGCAATGCACCAGACCGCAAGCCTCCATCCGCTCAGGCCCGCTACTTGGCAAAGCCAATCAGCACACCCTATCCGCAGAAACCAGGCTGCATAGTCCGCGGACACCATGCAAACAACCCGCTCAGAAGACAGCCGGCTTCTCACTAGACCTTCCACCAGGCCGCACATTACTGTCCGCCCAGTCCGCCTAGTCCGCCAACCTGTCGCCCAGGCCGCCCGGCCTGTCCCGTCAACCACTTCCACTTCACAAAATTCAACAATCTCTTCTTCTGCTGAACAGGGCGTGTTCCCGGGTCCAGGTTGAGGCGGTGGCAGGCCACATCCGCGTCAACCCCCGGCATCGCCGCGGCGTTCCAGTAAAGATGTCACATTCTTCTGGATGCCATCCAGCATCCTGCCTTGGTCCTCGGGGTCAGCCCCCCGCTGATGCGATCTTCTCCATCCCTGCCCCCCCCCCCCCCCGCTCGTCCCCCTGGCGCTCCCCCATCCGCCCCCCCCAATGGCCCTACCCCATCTCTTCTCCCACGAGGCCCCCCACCCGGCCCTCGGCACAAGTCACCTCCTCCCAGGTCTCCTCCTGCCGCCTCCTCCTCTGCGCAGTTCTTCATTTCCAGCTCCTCCTCTCCTGCTTCCTGCCCTGCCTCCTCCATCCTTCGCCCCATCTCTTCAGCTCCCTCCATCCAAGAGATGGTGTTCATCGCAGTGACATAGCACTCTCGTGCCACCTTGGGGTCTCCTCTGACCCTGACCTGAATCCCCTCGGTGTTGAACTTTAAGCACTGATGGAAAGACGAGGGGACGCAGCGAAAGGCGCTGATAAGGGGCCTCCCGAAGATGGCGCTGTAGCTGCTGGGGGCATCCACGATGACGAACCTGCAGTTTCGGGACTGCCCCCCCCCCCCCCCCCCCAAGGTGACATGGAGGCCTACTCCTCCCTCCACTTCCTTCCTCTCTCCTGAGAACCCGAACAAGGGCCCATCCGAGGCCAACACACTCTTTGCCTCCACCTTCATCGCATTGAACGCCTTTTAAGACGACGTTGACGGAACTCCCGTTGTCCACGAGGATCCGAGAGACGGTGAAATTTTCGATGGCTGCCTTGATGACCAGCGCATCGCAGAATGGGTCCTCGTGTTCTGGCATATCGCTCCTGGAGAAAGTGATCCTCTCCTCCGGGGTGGGGTTTGGGATGTGGACGCGACGCTTCGCCGGTACATGGTGTGGAGGCTTGCCTTGCGGGAAGCCTCGACCCCGACCCCCCCCCCCCCCGGTGGATCACTCTGATTCCCACTCGGGTTCCAACATCCACCGGTCTTCGCAACGATCCTCCTCCGCCTGAGGCAGGACCTCCTCAATCCTCACTTCTTGTCGACCGCCCTGCTGCTGTTGCTGCTGCTATTCCCTATTCCCTCTCATCTCGAAGAACTCTGGGCAGGTGGCTGTGGCATGCCCCTCTTCCTGATGGAAGTCGTAATAGGGCAGCTCTACCCTGACCTCTCTTCTCTCCTCCTCATAATCCCCATCCTTACTCCAAAGGCTATGGCCATGGCCTCCTCTTGATCGGGGAGTCGGGGCCTCTAGCCCTGCCTCCAGCCCGGAGGGTGGAACTGATCTTGCCTCCCCTGGTAGTGACCCTTCCGTAGTACCCTCTCTGTGGCCCCTGCCCCTGCCACTCAGGTCTCCAGCCCAGCCGACGGTCGGGCTCCTGACGCCCCCACCCCGGCTGCTGCTGCCACTGGAGCTGCCTTTGCTCCCTCTGTGAAAGTAATAGTGCCTAATCACCTAGAGGGGGGGTGAATAGGTGACCTATATCTTTTGACTTTACAGGCAGAAATATAGTACAGTAATTGCAATTCTACAAGTATCACATCACAGCAATCATACAAGCATACATTCACAGAGTGTACACACGATTTATAGTGGTTCCCAAGGTCTGGGTACATCCACTTTCCCCCTTCGCCTATCTAGTAGTGTACTAGATTCGGCCTAACTTCTCCTCTTCTTCTCATATCCACAGATCTTACAGCTCAGAACCTCAAACAAGTTCCTACAACTCAAAGTGATCCCACTCCTACTACTCAGGCACAAAGCCCTACCACTCAGTCTTCACCAAGACCTACACTCAGCCTTCAATAAGGCCTACACTCAGAGAAATGTATCTCCTACACTCAGGCACAAAAGCCCTACCACTCAGCCTTTATAAATATAGGCTTACAACTCAGATCCCTTAGGATCCTACAAGAAATAAAGAGTACAAAGATTAATAACCACAACTCTGTTGGAGTTACCATGATGATCTAGAAGTAGTCAAAAACATGTAATCTCACTGCCAACGCAATATGAGCCTGCAGGGTCGCACATAAGAGATGTGGAGAAGTTGGATGATTGACTGTGTTGGTAAAGGTTACCAATCACCGACCTGAATGGGGTTATGGGCAAAGTGTTGCCTTAAAGAAGAGTCGGGTTGGGCAAGGTGTCGCCTTGGAGGATGGTGCTCGGATTCTCACCGATCGACGAGAATCGTCGAGAAGTGTTCTCTGATTCTCGCCGATCGACGAGAATCATCGACTCTGTTCGACGTGTATCATCGGTGATTCTCAACGATCGACGAGAATCGTCAACCTACGATTCGACGTGAATCATCGGGCATTCTCGCCGATTGATTCTCGCTGAATCTGCTGGTGATTCTCGCCGACCGATTCTCGCCGACTGGTTCTCACCGATCCTAGCCGATACTCGCCGATTCTTAATGATTCTGACGATCGATTCTCACCGATCGGCTGGTGATTCTCGCCGATTCTGGAACCCTTATTCTTGGATGGTCTGCGGATAGCGATACTCCTAAGTCTATTTTATACCTTTGGTATAAATAGAGTGCTTAGGGTTTTCGGGATTGATATGATTTCACAGGCGCGATCAACCCTCGGCAGATAGAAACCCGCGACGGAAGAGTTCCGTTCCGCGATCGTTCTGCCGATCCCGATTCCCGCCGCCGGAACGGTTCCGCCGCCGTGTTCGCTCCATCGACCCCTCCTCTCTGGCGATCGTCGCTGGTGTTGCTCTTCCTGGCGCAGACCTAGCAGTCCGTGGAATAGCAAGGTGCGGTCATCGTTCTTCCCGATCTTCCGTGCGACGGAAAGCTTGGTGTTCTCCCGCTCGTGTGGACTTCTACAGAAACGTGGATATTATTCCACGTAGAACTCGCCACTAGCAAGAAGACGAAGTTTGGAGCATCTCCGTTGACTTGTGACTCAACGCCACCGAGGTAATTTTTGCCTAGTTATTTGTTAACTTCTTGATTCAACTGTCATGGCCCGATCCCATTTCTTTTGGGTTTTCTTAATGTTTTATTCTTCCGCTGCGTGCACAAGCGTTGTACCATCTCATAGAGAAACCCAATAGTGGTATCAGAGCGAGGTTGACGGCCATGATTGTTGTTTTGGAAGTTTTGTTATTCCAGTGCGTGTAAACCTAGGGATTTAGAAGTGTTCTAAATGTCTAGATTTAGTCTTGGTACCCCGCCAAGAACGTCTGGAATTTCGGTGAAATTTCTAATTGTTAGAAATTGTAGTCTCCTTAGCAGTAACCATCCCTCGAGTTTTGTTTGGATTTTGAATCCAACATAGAGAGATGAGCTTGTCTACTGCTTTAAGTTGAGTTGTCTTTGCCTTTGTCCAATGCATGTAAATCTGAGGATTTGGAAGTTTTCGGATGTTCAGATTTAGCCCTTCCTTCTATCAAATGTTGATGGTGTCAGGTTGTGCACATAAGGGATGCATGTGATTTTAGAAAAACTGTTTTTCTTAGGATGTGCACATTGATCAAATGTTGATCATGGTTAATTGTTAACCTATAATTAAAATCCCTTCATCAAATATTAAGTGTTCGGATGTCTTCCGATGGATGACACTCTTCCTGCCTCGATCGATGAAGTGTGGGCTTGCCAAAGTATGGTGCATTAATCTATCTTGGTAAGGGTGCGAGCGGATAATTGTGATATCCCACTGTCGACATCGGGTCCAGCTTAACTAGGTGACCTCAAAGGTTGAGTGCCTAGAGGCATAGGGTTGGCATGCACCATATGATGGATGCAAGTAAGGAGTTATTCACCAACCATACAAGAATTGCATGAGGATGCAATTGGCAAGCGTTGCCTACCTAAATAACCACATTGTGAGAGGAAAGCCAAAGCTGACTCATTGTGTTGGTGAAATACGGATCTTGTCCACTAAGAGAGTAGCTCGCATGAACTCTCCGAATTGTTAGTGAGGGCTATCATTTCGAATAAAATAGTGGGAGTGTTTTAATTGAAGTCCAAATTAAAAATAAATTGTAATTGAAATTTAGGTACTGATTTTATTCTGCATAAATTCTTGTAGAATTCCATGGCAAGTGTTACACACTCCACGTTGTCTCTGAGAGCCATCCTTGAGAAGGATAAGCTCAGTGGGACGAATTACATGGACTGGTATAGGAACCTGAGAATTGTTCTCAGGAAAGAGCGAAAGCTCTATGTCTTGGAAGAAGAAGCCCCCGAGGTGCCGACCGGGAACTCTTCCCGTGCTGAGAAGGATACTTATAAGAAGTATATTGATGATGCTTTAGATGTCGAATGCCTTATGCTTGCCACTATGAACTCCGAGCTTCAGAAGCAACATGAGAGCATGGGGTGCAAGGAGATTGGCGAGCATCTCAAGAAAATGTTTCAAGGGCAGGCTTGTCAAGAGAGGTTCGACATCACAAAAGCGTTGTTTCAGTGCAAGATGGGAGTTCGAGACTCAGTAGGGACTCATGTACTCAAGATGATTGGGTATATAGAGAACTTGAAAGGCTGGGTTTTCCTCTTGGTCAAGAGTTGGCCACAAATCTGATCCTGCAATCGTTGCCGGACAGTTATGAGCAGTTCGTCTTGAACTACAACATGAATGAAATAGACAAGACACTGCCCGAACTCCAGGCATGTTGAGAACTGCCGAAATCAATATGAAGAAGGCCAAGCCTGCCAGCCCCATACTGATGGTGCATAAGGGCAAGGGCAAGGCCAAGGGCTCTAAGAAGATGAAGGTGGGACCTAAGTCATATCTTGAGCCCAAGTCTTCTGCACTGATGAAAAAGAAAAGCACGGTGAAGGAAGGGAAATGCCACCACTGTGGCAAGGCTGGTCATTGGAGGAGGAACTGTCCTTCGTACATTGAAGGTCTGCAGAAAAAGAAGGGAGGTATGACTTCCGCTTCAAATATTCACGTTATACAGATAAAACTTTCTGCTCCTTCATCTTGGGTATTGGATACCGGATGTGGTTCTCACATTTGTAAAATGTGCAGGAACTGGGAAGTAGAAGCTTGTTGAGGGTAAAGGGAGGTGGACCTCCGCGTCGGCAATGGAGCAAGAGTTGCTGCTGTAGCCGTAGGGTGTTACCGTCTTTCTTTGCCCAGTGGGCTTGTAATAGAACTAGATAATCTATTTTGTTTCGGCGATAACTAGAAAACATTATATCTAATTTCATGTTTGGACATGATTGGATTTTCTTTTATAATTAAGAATAACTGTGTCTATATTGATAGAATGAATGTTGTTA